>JAMQGT020009422.1:0-32061 GCA_024447675.2 Pterophyllum scalare | reverse complement strand
CAGTGCCTAATGGATTCCCCAGATAAAGTCTAGAGAATGCATCATCCCCTCACTGGCACTGTGTGTAAGCTGCTTCTGCAAGAACTGTAAAGCTACTACTTACAATAGTAACACTATATGCCTCACAGACTTAAATTATCATCTTTAGCAGTTTGCTTATTATAAAGTATGTAAAGTTATTCATAATGCGTGACCCGTGCATAAGTTCAGGAGTAGGTTTCTAGAGTTAGCTGGCAGAGGTCTTAGATAAAATAAGACCAAGGAACATTGACTCTCTGATAATCCCTTCAATGGCAAGGATGTACGTTTGGAGGCACAGAAAAACCTCTCCAACATTGGGTCCTGACCCTATAACCAAATCAGGACCATATCTGTGGGGACACCCACTTAAATATTCAGACAGGAAACAGAGCTGAATTCAGAGGCCCACTTTTATCAGAGGATTGTTGTAGTGCTCAGACCACTCCCCTTAGAAAAGTGAAATAGGAGAGTCTTATCAGACACACACACACACACACACGTACTCTCACAGTTCACACAAACACTTGCTTCAATACTTAACATGCATTCACACATCACGTGAAGCAAGGCAGTCTGTTAGAGGCCTCATCCACTTGTAGTTATCTAGAGATGCCCTGTGGTCCTCCATGTTGCTGCAATATATGTCACAGACAGAAAATGGAGAAAATGAGAGACACTGAAGAAAGATGAGGCATCAAGAACATGCTCAAGAGCACAGCTGGGGAAAGGCAGTATACACTATTACACCGACAGCTCTAGGAAGCTGAGGGCTCCACAGCACTACTCCAGTAGTCCATCAGGCCGTCCTGAGCTATAATTGGGCCAGACCTTTGAGATGATAGCAGGCTAACACATCAGTGTCTGCTAAACGCTTGTGTCAACATGCCAAAGGAGCTGTCTAGCAGGGAATTTTAGCAGCTGCCCTTGTGATTACTGCTATGAGTACAGCTGCAAGATAAAAAAAAGTGAAAATGTTAACTCCAATATGGGGATAAAAGTAGCCCAGAGGGTTTTTTCTTTTGCAGTAGTCTAACACTACACGTAAAGCTTAGCTGAACATATCTGAAAAAATAGAGATGAGTAGACCAGAAGAAGTCAAAGAGCTCTACAGCTCTGCGATCACTTTCACACTAGTGAATGCCAACAACCTCAAGCAACAACTCGCCAACTGATCATGTAATACACACTGCTCATTGTGTGGTCTCTAGGCCCATATGAAGCTGGGCAAGCCAGCAGCTTTTTCCCTGGTGGTTTGCACATTGTAGATGAACCTTTGGTGTTTTCATGATAAATTGATGGAAGATCAATGTGCGAGGCAAGCTGCCACTGGCTCTGCTTTCACTGCTCTGAGATCAGTTATGAACTACTCTTAATAATTGAGCTTCAGTGATTTATCATTGTAACAGATGAGTTTCCTCTTGCTAACTACCTTGGACAACACGTGGAGAAGATGAAGTTGTTAATTACTCTTAAACACTTACACTTAAACAACACAATATAACTTCAAGTAATTCAAACTTCTGTGAAATCAAACTGTCCACATAGGAAGCAACAATGATTGACAATCAATTTCACATGCTGTTGTGCAAATGGAATAGACAACAGGTGGAATTATTTGGCATTTAGCAAGACACACTCAATAAAGGAGTGGTTCTGCAGGTGGGGACCACAGACCACTTCTCAGTACCTATGCTTTCTGGCTGATGTTTTGGTCACTCTTGAATGTTGGCTGGTGCTTACACACTCGTGGTAGCATGACACGGACTCTACAACCCACACAAGTGGCTCAGGTAGTGCAGCTCATCCAGGATGGCACATCAATGCGAGCTGTGGCAAGAAGGTTTGCTGTGTCTGTCAGCGTAGTGTCCAGAGGCTGGAGGCGCTACCAGGAGACAGGCCAGTACACCAGGAGATGTGGAGGAGGCCGTAGGAGGGCAACAACCCAGCAGCAGGACCGCTACCTCTGCCTTTGTGCAAGGAGGAACAGGAGGAGCACTGCCAGAGTCCTGCAAAATGACCTTCAGCAGGCCACAGATGTGCATGTGTCTGCACAAACGGTTAGAAACCGACTCCATGAGGATGGTATGAGGGCCCGACGTCCACAGATAGGGGTTGTGCTCACAGCCCAACACCGTGCAGGACGCTTGGCATTTGCCAGAGAACACCAGGATTGGCAAATTCACCACTGGCGCCCTGTGCTCTTCACAGATGAAAGCAGGTTCACACTGAGCACATGTGACAGACGTGACAGAGTCTGGAGACGCCGTGGAGAGTGATCTGCTGCCTGCGTTTTAAGGACATTACATCAAAGTTGGATCAGCCTGTAGTGTGTTTTTCTACTTTAATTTTGTGTGTGACTCCAATTGGTTACTAAGTTTGACTTCCATTGATGATTTTTGTGTGATTTTGTTGTCAGCACATTCAACTTTGTACAGAACAAACTATTCAATGAGAATATTTCATTTATTCAGATCTAGGATGTGTTATTTGAGTGTTCCCTTTATTTTTTGACCAGTGTATATAGTGCCAAATCACAACAACAGTCGTCTCAAGGTGCTTTATATTGTAAGGTACAGACCCTAAAATAATACAGAGAAAACCCCAACAGTCAGGGAAGTTTTAGGAGAACCTGGTCAAAAGGAATTTCAATAGACCAGCCTGGAGTTGCTCCTGTTTTCCTCAGTCAGTGAGATGAACTTGTGTGTTTAGTTCTCTCACTGGTTAGGACAGGGAAACACAGGTTCTCGGTGCCATTTTTCTGTCCTCCATTATCTCCATATTCATGTTCAATTTGAGTCTTCTTGTCTCTGTTCAGTATGTGCCTATTGGTTTTCTTTCATATGCTGTCCTGCTTTTACGTTCCATTTCTTTCACTGACTCCCTGATTGTTCTCATCTGTAGTAATTGCTGGTACCTGTGTCTTGTTCTCCCCCGTTTGTCATTTCCTAAAGCAGCCCTCAGATTGCAAATAGTCTCATGTTCTTTGTTGTGTTGCCTGCGTTATTGAATTTGAAACTATCGTCCTTGTTCCCTGCAAGTTACCATCCATGTTCTCCATGTTCTCCATGTTCTCCCTCGCCTTCAGCGTTTCTGCGATTTTGGACAAGGTTATCAACAACTACGAGCTTGCTTTCAGTTGGAATTCTCTGCCTCCTGCATTTTTTTCCATCTCTACACACATGCGTGAAATGTGCTTTTGCAGAATGCACAATTCTAGATGAAGTAGTAACAGTCCCAAATGTATACCATTTATAGACAATTTGTGTGACTGTGGACTAGTAAACACTGTTTTTAGCATTGTATCTATAATGTTTAGCCCTGTGAAAATTGTGATCGAGGCATGATTTACACCCATCAATATATCTTCAATAGCAGACTTTGTCAGTACATTTTATTTGCTTTCATTTCAATCCACACTTCCAGTCTCATCTTGAACTACATGTAGCTCTGAAAGCCTTTAGAGTTCGGCTTCATTCACTTTTTTTCTATGCTACACTTTGAGTGAATACCCAGTTTTCGAGAAAGTAATCCAAAGTGCTTTTATTTACTCAGACTTTGTCTATAATTGTGACCAGATGAAGATTAGGCCACATTTATGAGGAATTAATTTTAAAAAACTGGTGATTCCTAATAATGCTTTCTGGCAACCATAAAAATGATTTGCAAAAGTCGCAGAATGCTGAAAATTGCATCAGATTAAGAATTCTGCTACAAAGCCAAGATGCTAAAGTGATATATCAATTACAACAAAGAGCAGCATGTGCAACATTAACATTAGGCACAATTGATATCTGGCAAACTCACAAATTGATGTAAACTTTGGAAAGGTTACAAGTAAAAGGTCATGACTGGCTCCTAGATAGTTCTCACAACTTCCCTCCTCCACCCAATCTGACACTGACAACTTTTTTCATTTGAGTTATGGCATATTACATGTCCACCTGTTTAAGTGCAATAATTCTAAGACTTTATTTACTTTATATTTACTTAATGGTGCAAACACAACCAGTTTTGACTAATAAAAACTCCCACCAAATGTCACAGACCATTGTCTGCACTAACCTCCTCCTCCCTGAGTCCTTGCATGTCTTTACTCACACTGGTCAGCTTTGGAAGGTGAGGTATGGTTGAGTCTCTCCAGCGAGTCACTGCTGCCTTCTTCCAGGATGTAGTCAAAGTTGAGGATGAACATCATGACCACACCCTCCTCGTTCTTCACAGGGATGATATGGGTGGCACAGAGGAAGTTTGAACCTAAGCAAAAGGAAATTAAATCACAGTTAGAAAGGGTTTCCTATTTTGATTGGCTTATTAAATGAGCCACTAGAGTCCAGTCAGATACAGAATCTTGAAATTATGTGGCCCATCAATCTTCAAGGCATGTTTCCCTGGTTTATAGTTCATTACTATTATTTTCAGTCTGAAGCAAAGTGGAAAAGACTGATCCAAACCCTAACATAGACGCTTTCTAGATACAGTACAGCTCGACCCTGGAGCCTTGCATTAACACCCTTTGACATTCAAGCATCTTATTCCAGATAAAGCTGTGCATGCAGGCAGGCCTGGAAGAAAAACGAGGGTGAAAAGGTCAAGAGGGCCACTGAGAGGAAAGCCACTGGAGCTGAATGATTTTATACATCCAGACACGCAGCAAGTGCCCTTCACACTTCAGTAGAGTCAAAACACTGTAAACATCAGCTTACCTCAAACTAACATTATCAAATTATTTAAATTGTGTATCCCCCTGGTGTTGAAACATCAGAATGTCACATGAATAATTTCTACTTAATGTAACAACCAGAAATATTTTACAACTTGTTCTCTGAATGTTTTCATGGAAGAAAAAAAATGTTCTCAGATCTAGAGGCCCAATTATTAGAGCTGGCAATGACTTCACAGTGGGAGGTAATTTAATCCAACCCTGCTAGCTGCTAATGCCTCACATCTAAATGTTCCTAATTGATCAAACATGAAAGAGGTGAACAGAGATGCAGCAGAGATGGTGGACCATTTCTACCAGCTGCCTTGTCCTAGCGTCAAATAAACCTCTCAAATTTAAAGAAAATATTGTTGTTAATTGTATTGTTTTAGCTCTGATTCTGTCTTTAATGATAAGTTTAGGCTTAAACATTAATATTCCCAGTTGCCAGCGTTAGTTAAGTGATTGTACAGGAGCAATAAACAATTTATAAAATGAGATGCATGTTAAGTTTTGAATGATAAACACAGACATTATTGGAAGATGCTCTCTCACACATATTAGGCTCCATATCCTGGTATCACCATTTGGCTATTTATAGCTCACCCAGCAGGCACCCAGCCCTGAGCATTTCTTTTCTGGGGGAGCACAGACGCACTGCTGCTCAAACACGCTCAACTGCGATTCTTACTCTCTCCAGAAAAACAGTACCGTGGAATTCCAGTCTTGGGTCATTTTCTTATATTTCACATCAGGTTCTCATATGCTACTGGGCAGCTTTGTAAACCAAAGTCGTTCACCAGGCCTGGTTTTGATTTATGTTTTAGGGTGCCCAGATTCTGCTGGGCTAAGCAATATGCTGCCTCACTAGTATATCAGTGTCAACATGGGTGGGTCAAACTATTCATTTCAGTTAGGGGGGCATTATCATACCTCATGTGACTGTAGTGTCAACATGCACACTAAGCTTTCAGTCAAAATTGTAAAAATCCAGATGTGTCTTTGATTTGTTTTACGGAGCAGCCAGATTCTTAGAGAATCCTGAATGCAGAGTTATAGCAGATAGTCGCCCCTTCCTGTTACAAAGGAGTTCTTCCTCACCACTGTCGCTGTTTGCTGCCTCAAAAGGAATCAGCTGATTGCTGGTGTTCTCTCAGTGTAAACTGGCACTATGAAGACAAACCTGGATTGAAGTGAAATGAACTGATCATTTACTTAAATCAAATGACATACCCCCCTTCAAACCTAGCTGCTTCTTGAACAGTTAATGCCTGTTTACAGGCTGCGGACCCAGCATCTGCAGATGCCAGAAACTGACCGCAGCAGAGGTGTTAATGACTCTGAACAGCATTCAGCTATAGCGACTGTAACCTGAGGGGAAAGAAGCTTTTGAAAGCTTAGTTTGGTGTGAATTTACCATATATTTTAAAAGCAGTATCCATCAGATTTAACTGGCAATTTTATTCAGAGGCTAACAAAATTGCAGTAATGTATTTACATAGTGGCTTAGTCTTGTTGCGTGAACTAACTACTCCAAAGAGACACCAACATGGCTGCCAAGTGGCAGGTCATGCTTTTTTACAAGAATGTTGATTGTAGCTGGAGGGATTAAATACTGTACTGCAAATACATACTGTCCACACATTATTAGTGGAACATTTCAGATGTGAAAGGAGTGGATCCAGATATTATTGTATACTTGCCTTATACTGACATTCAATTATTTACCCCAGCTTATAAATATGAACTTCACTCACTGACTTTTATACATCTCAGCTCAGTTTGACATTATAAAAATACAAATGTATCTGCTGTTGTTTTATCTTTTATCTCTTTAAGCACGAGGAGTAGCCTTGACAGTGATGAGCATCCTATAATTTGACTCACTTTGTTTGCAAATTAAATTTTCATGGTCTGTCTCCATGGAAACAAGTGAGTGCTCCAAAGACAAGCAAACTCGCTGTGCCATTTTGTCACCAGTACAAAGTGACTTCAAGATGTTTCTCAAATTATCATCTTTATTCATCTGTCAATTTACAAAGTGTTGAGAGAAATTTCCCTTTTATGGCAAGAAACAAGTGGAACATTGTTTTCTGTAAGGACACACACACACACACACCACCCAACCACCCATTATTACATTTGTTGTGTGTGAGGTTGTACCAAACCACATTTGCATAGCCAAACCAAACATGCAAAACACATTTCATGTGTGACTACAGATGCGCTCACACATGCACCAACATACTGTGGTGTGCAAAAGTCCCTGGCATTATCATCAATCAATGCACAGAATCTAGGAAAACTGGCGTGAAATAGACAAACAAATACACCATGCAGTCAGTCTGAGATTATATCAAAAGACAGAAGATGCTGAGGCAGCCCAAATCACAGAAGACCTATGGCACAGTCTCTGCAAGTTTGTCCAAGAGAACTGCAACGGCTCACATCAAATATCAGTATGATTTGATTTGTATGGGAATGGCCGATAAATAAAAACTATTATATTATTTTTGAAGTAATCCTTGTTTCAGTCTTGCGCAAACTCTCATACAGAACCTTCAGATATTTGCAATCAATTCATTCCCACAACGCAGATCACTTTGTAAAACCTGCGCTTGCACCTTTGAAATGCAATCTGTGTACATGTATATGGCAGCACTCTAAGAATAAGCTGCTTGGAATCCATAGACATTTATAATTCATAAGCGTAAAGTATTATGTTCTAGAAAGTATAATGGTTGGATTTCTTCAGGCAATACAAGGATGACAATGGGCTTGAGATTGTGTGTATGAAGAAGAGAAGAAGAAAGATGGGGATGGGGAAGAATTAAGCTATCCAAATTTTGTTGGATTAAAAAAAAAAAATCACTGGCCACTGATTCCAACTTCGACCCGGTAGTGGTACTGACTTTTCATTCATTCTAACCCTAATGAGCATGTTCATGCATGTGCTCATTTTTAATGCAGTCTTGTGCCATATACATAGAAATGGCTCAATTCAAATAAATTCGAATAGGAAAAAGACAATGGGGTAGAGAAGTGCTTATAGGTCTCAGCCATACAAGGACACTGTGATCTTTTTGTGTTTACTTCAGTGGAGGTGTGTGTTACTCAGAGTGGGCTGTGCAGTATTAACAATATGAGGCTGACGAGAGACCGAGTTATGGTTAGTGTTGGAATGAATGTGAGTTTTAGATACGAAATATTTCAATACAAAAATATTTGCACAGAGCTCTATGAGTCCTAATAAGGTCATTTCAGTTTTCCATACTTACAAACACATACACACGTGTGTGATGAGGCGCAGCAGATTAACGCTCTTTTGAAGGAAAACAAACAAAATAATAATATTAATAATAATAAATGTAAAAGAAAAAAATCAATCAGCTAATAAGATTTATTTTCCATTTCCCTCTCTTTACCCTCCATTTGCCACAGACTTCTTTTCACTCGTGATGTCCTTCGATCACTTCTCTGGTCACCACTTTTCTTAAATTTGACTCTTTCTTGTTCTGTTGGTTTATTGCCTTTAGCCTTCATGTGCATGCTCACTTTCTCTGTCCCTATCTGTACGTGTCTTTCTCCCTGAGAAATGAGAGCGCTGCCCAGGTCCGCTGCAGGAAGACCACCTGACGTGTTATAAGTCGACAGATCAAAAAGATTGCCGGCACTGCTGCTGATGCAAAGTTCTGCCCGTCTGCCTGTGCATCCTGCCTCAGAGGAGGGTGAAAGACAAACATAGATACACATACGTGCATGCACACACTCACACAAACAGAAATAACATTTACATTTCTCAGTTGTGCACTGGCAGTGAGACAGCCATCCGTACAAGCATGCGCACAAAAACACTAATGAGATCCACAGATCTCAGCTCAGCACACTCTGAAGTAGCCACAGACAAACACCGACTCACACACACACACAAGCACACACAGCCTGCTGGCGGTATTAATTAGCAGAATGTTCTCTGTCCAACTGAAATTTAATATGCAAGCGATGGAGCTGCTTTACATGGTGCAGTGTAATGAGAGGACACACCTTTGAAAGGCACTAAAACAACTCTGGTCGAGGCATTTCTGACCTGAATATTTATAGAGACGAGCAGAGTAAAACACAGTCAAATATATTAATTTGATACACCAGGTGCCATCAAACTTAAAGAAACTGTGTGACTCAGCATTCCACTTCCCATCACACACATTTACAGTCATGGATGGATGAACCAAAACAGAAACACAATCTGTTCTTTTCTTGTCTCTCATCCTCAGAGGATGGCGGATGGAGGAAAGTGCTGACTTATAGCTCATGTAAGTGGCAAAGAATCTCAAACTTTGGCAAGGTGAAAGTGAGATAATAAGCACAAAACTGCCAATCATCCGCATAAACAAGATCCTTGAGCAAAACTAGAGGGAATTCTATATATAAACATCCTGATAAGGCTACTGCTTTGCTAGTGTTGAAACGGCTTTGTGTGTCAAGGTCAAGCCTTAAGCCTGAGAGGAAACGTGGGTCTTATTCATTGAAACATTTTCCACTCAGCTTCATTTCCGCGCTGACAGGGTGCAGTGAGGAAGCTACCTGGATTAACAGAGCTACCTAGTAATCTGTTGCTAGACAGATGGCTCGGCAGGATGACAGCACAGTGTGTTACCAAGTGTATATGCAGAATATGCCAAATCACAGCATGCTGAGGGGCTCTTTAATGTTTTCAGACCAAAAACACACTGTATAGTGGCATCTTTTTTTTTTTTTAACACAACAGTACTCTGGCACTGTGGGGATTCAGCATTCATTCTGATAAACCGTAAGATTTAAAAAAGGTACGTCCGCTCATGCAAAGTCACCCCGATGCCAGTTTTTTTAGTTGATGTTTCTCCAGTAACCTACTTGGATGACTGGTCCAACCAAAGACAATACTGATGAAATAAACACAATTATGTGTGCAGAGAGATGGATAAAGCCTGCAATTCATCACTCAAGGTTGATTTTCTGCTTAACCGACACATTGTACATACTTTTTAGTACATAATACTTTTGGGGACCTTGATTTGACCTCAAGGTTTGGACTGACAACTGATGGAGCTGAGGACAAAGTTCAGATGAGGATAGTGTTTTATATCGCACTGATACTCCAATGATCCAACTGTTCCCGCAGTGTGCTTCCATTTATGGTGCTATCCAATACACGCCTCTGTTCACCTCAGTTCTCTCACCACCTTGATTCTCTTTCTCAGCTTATATTAATTACACTATCAAAGGTTGTGCCAGTCCAAGCTCATTTTAAGCTTGAGGGATCACTGCTCTGCTCTGCTGAAGGGCATCACCTCCAGCAGAACAGAGCTTTGGAACATTCTTCAAGAAGCCTGGAGAACTATTCCTGAAGACTACTTAAAGAAATTACAAGAAAGCTGCCTCACTGAGTTCAGGCTATTTTGAAGAATAAAGGTGCTCATACCAAATATTGACTTTCAAGCTCATTAGAATTGTGCAAACTCTGTTTTTGCCTTATGTATTGTAATTCCATACACGTTTTAATAAATAGTTGCACGTATTTCCCATTTTTGTGGTAAAATATAAAGAAAAAGTGGATAGCTCAAGACTTTTGCACAGTACTGTATAATGTTAGGTTTTGTTAGCACAGCCACAAACCTGCTATCTATCTATCTATATCTACATATATATATATATATATATATATATATATATATATATATATATATATATATATATATACATATACATACATATATATATATATATATATATATATACATATACATACATATATATATATATATATATATATATATATATATATATATATATATATATACATATACATACATATATATATATATATATATATATATATATATATATATATATATATATATATATATATATATATATATATATATATATATATATATATACTTGTGGCTCCTAGGGTCTTTAACAGTAGAATGGGAGGTAGAGCCTTCAGATTTGGTGTAATAGAGGAGGATACTAGGGACAAGGTGAGATGTAGGCTGATGATCATCTGTGACCCCTAAAGTACCCCTAAAGGCTGAAAGAAGATTTCACATTCTGACCTTGCGGTGAATGGGGTGAATGGGGTGAATGGGTTTTTTTCAGGAGTGTACATGTACTTGTGCAACAACTGGCTACCAGTAATATGCAGTAAATCCAATCCAGCTTTGGAAAGCGATTGGAGGACTTATAGCTTTAACAGTGTAGGACATATTTCTCTTCATAGTCTTCCAATTTTTTCATCACAGCATAACTGGACAAATCCTGGTCTCGTATCCCCTTTGGTCACAATACAGGAATTTTGGTGGAAAAAAACATTCATCTTCTGCCTACATAATCTTTTTAGGAAGGAGATGCCAGAAAATGAATATTACAGTATAATATACAAATATAGAAAGTGATGTACTCAATTATGTATGCCGTGACTGAAGGGGTATTGCAAAAAAAACAAAATTTTGTACAATCTAAGAAAACATAGTTTACCCTAACCCTGTGTCCATAACCCTACCCCTACCCCTACCCCTTACTCCTAACCCTACCCTTACCCCTTACCCCTAACCCTAACTCTAACCCACTTAGTAAACTAATAGAACTTGTTGAGTGTTAGTGTGTGTCTGACAGTTGTGCAGCAGGTTTGTGCTACAGAGTTCCAATTTCAGGATGTTGGAAATTTCATTAGATTACATTTCCACTATCAATAATTAAAAGAATGCAGCTCAACGTACACTCATTTACAGTGGAAAGGTAACTAAATTACAGCACACACATACATTAATCTCTGTCTCTCTCATACACACAGACCTGTTGAACACAATGGGATGGTCACAAATAGGAATATTGATAGTCCTCATTTGGAGAAACCTCTGCCAGCGCCAAGTCAAAATTATTTTAAATTGCACACTATACTTTGTACCCTGGCCTAATAGGTGTATGTGTGTGTGTGTGTGTGTGTGTAGGTGTGTGAACACAAATGAGTGACACTAATGTGAGCTGAGCCTCCAGCAGCAGAGAGCTGTTGGTTGGTGTTACACTATCTTGGGGGGTTACAGTGACACCTCCCTCCTTGTTTCTTCTCTGTCTCTCACTTTGTAAAAAGCCCAGCGGTGAGCTTCATCGGTTCGGCACAGCTAATTGTCATCAAATCAAATTATCCAGGTCAGTCTTTGACCTTGTGTCAGCAAGTTAGCATGTGTCTGAGTCAATCAGTGCTGCAGTAGCACTGCCTCCTGTTTGAATTTACACCAGAAGGTGAGAAAAGCAACATCAGTGCAGGGATGACGATAACCTGTGTAAACTGCAAAGTACAAATTCTTATTTCCAGTAACTAACAAGCCACTGAATATGACGAATCTACTCAAAAGCAAAGTCACTTGTTTTAAGGATTGAAAAGATGCAGTGATTCTTTAAAGGACAATGTCATCAATGGCCTTGTGGTTTGTGAAGCTGTCTTGTAACACAAAGATCACTTGTCAAGTCAAGTGAAGTACATCAACATCTATATGAATAAAATGTACACAGTACACATTCGTAACTGTCCTACTGTTATTGTGCATAGAAGGAATAGTCATGCATGTGACTGATCATTCTGTCCATGCCCTGCCAAGGTGTAGAAGTTACTAACCCAATGGTAAGGCAATCACAGTCCTTGATATCTCAGAAAACAAAGCCAGAAACAGGGAATGTAACATCCATGTTTTATGTTAATGGCTATACTCTGCTGACTCAAAGGTCCATATAATTGTATCTCTATTCTTGTGTGTCACTGTCCCAAACAGACGGGAGATATGGGTGTTACACAGTGATACACAATGATACAGTAAAGCCTTCTGAGAATCAGGCACAATGACTTTGAAAAGGACTTGATACTGATAGGAGGACAGTCAATCATTTAAAGAGACAAAACTCAAAAGTCAAAGTTGAGTCGTGAGGGTCACTGCATCCAGTGCCAGCATCATATGCGAGACACTTCATAATGAGTTTAAATTGCACAGCCATACTGTGCAAGCCGAAGCAGATAAACTTTAATCCGTGTTTTAGAAACAGAGACCGAGCCGCAGTGCAGAACAGAATACAAACAAGTCACCTTAGTCACCTTTTATGTGTGTCCTTGATTATAGCATGCATTCATTTCACGTCTAACCGCCTCAAAATGTAAACCAGCTGTTTACATCCCTACTGCAGTATAGTGGCAAGAGGAACCAGTAACAGGTACACCGGGTGAACAAAAGGCTATCAACTGCTTTCCCATTTTCAGTAAACAAGTTTGTCTGTTCCTCTTTAATGTCACAAAGTATCAGGAAAACAGTAGACAATAGACCAAGTTACAGCAGTTGGTTTTTATGTCTTTTACTTTATCCTTCCAAACCCTGTGCAACCTAGCCATCTTGAACACTTGTGGCTGACACCAAAATAGGGACAACAAGGGCATGGCAAAATTAAAGTGTCCACCCGAGTGTCATGTTTCTGCCACTGGTGATCAGAGCTGGAACTGAAAAATACCCACACCTACAGGGTGATTTAGGGTTAGTTAATTAGTATTAAGTAACTGCTTCAAATGCGACTTTCTCTTCCTGCATTATAGCATGTGTCACATCTTTCATTTGATACAGTATCTCGGCTTCCTCCTAGTGAGCAGACCCTGTTGGTGCATAGATTAGATGCTGACATTCCATTATGTGTTCTGTGAGGGTTCAAAAAAGGACACGGATGCAGGACCCTGAGAACATAGACAGCAGAAGGAGACGCTAAAATGAAGAACCAAAAACTAAACTCAAAGATCAAGAGACACAGACGCAAGGAGGGCAGCAGGGAGAGGTGAAGTGGGACTGCTAAACAAGCAGACTGACAAGAAGACAAGATTATAAATACACAGGGATAACAGAATACAGCTGACAATAACTGGGATGGAAAAAAAACAGAGACACACAAAATTCGACTAACCAATCATGAAACCATGATTTTATTCCTTTAAACAAAAATGTTATTGAGTTTTTTGTTGACTTTTTATGTCAGATTTGAGAGTGAGCTCATGGAGTGGGTCCGAAGCAATTCATGAACTATGGCAAAGCCTCACATTCTAGCTTTAATGGGACTAATCTGTTTGAAGCTTTGGGAACCATGTGGAGTCACTGCAAAGGGTTATATAAGATCATGTTGGGTGATGGAAAGCTCTGTGGATCATGCCAAACAGCGAGCCATGAGCTGTGCCATAAATATACCGTGATGACTAATTGACAGATTTGTGTGTGTGCCTGTTATTAAAACTTTTCCCAGCACCATAGTAAGTCCATCCCAGAATGCAATAACACTACTTTAAGTTGTTCTTCTAAGTTTATATCAGATGTATAGAACCGAATGTGTACTGTGTACACAAATCTTTCAAAAATGCTTCTGTCACATTTTAATGTTGCTGGAGAGCTAGGCCAACCAACCAAATATTGGCTCAACTTGGTCAGACAGCTAAAAGGAGAATTCAGACAATATAGCGATGCAAAATTTACTGGGGAACATGCAACAATATATTCTGAGGGAAATATGAAAACATTAGAAACCGCAACTAATTTTTCTGACACTGAAATGACAAATACACTGACAAGAAGGAATCACATATACAAGCAAAAGTGATAGTAAATCACATTTTTTCTTTTCAGTGTTTCAGTGTAATTTTTGTATTTGGTACTGGTCCTGCAATACTGTCCAGCAAAAGCCAAACAAACAAACAAAGCAGAGCAAAATCATATAATGCTGGCAGTATCTAAGAAAGACATGCACCACGAAGATACTTTAAAAAGAAAAAGGCAGATCCAAAGTTTGGGAAATTCCAGATTTGAACTATTGAGGTGCAGCAGCTTGATAATGTCAGATGTTGGAGTTTGCTGAGGGTTTGAACAGTTGTGATGATTCATGTCACCAGCCGTAGGCTTCCCTCCTGCCTCTAAGGGTTTATTGATTGACTCTCCATCAAAGTGACCCTCCAGGGGTAGCAAAGTGCAGATCCCTCGCATTTATCAACAGGTTGTTAAAACTGGGCCAATTCATTCACTTTCACCTAATTTAGCTAATAGAAGTAACATCTGATTCTACAAATCACACCACTCAAACTGGCTGGCCTGGGCTTGGCACCAAGACACTGTTCTAAAAACACATCCACCTATTAAAACCACCTGCCTAATATTTTGAAGGTCCCAAAAAATATCTCTGATACACTGGAACATGAAGTTATCCTGTGCTGTGCGTCACCACAATGCTGGCAGCTGACTGTGTGTCCTGTGAATTGTGGGGTAGGGCAGCTGTGTATTGAGGTTGCTCAGAGCAATCTGCAGAGGTGTGTTTGGATTGGGATCTGGGGACTCTGGAGGCTGGGATTGTGTCTTGGGATCTTTGTTGTGTTCCTCAATCTGTTTCTGAGTTGTTTCTGCTTGGAGCTGTTATGTGAGGGATGCAGCTGAAGACCAATTTTCAGGTGTGGAGGAACATCTGAATTAAGGCCAGGATGCAAGGATTCCCAGGAAAACATTTCACCGTTTACCTTCACCTGTCAGTGTTTTTAATTTTTTTTTTTCTGGTTGTTGTGACATGCCATGAATGCAAATACAAATGCACACTTAATAAATACTTGAAATGCATCTAGGAATTTACCAAATGCTACAAATTAAAACAATCAGAACAGCACATAAACTAATGAATGAAAGAGTCTAACAGGGACCAAAAAAAAAAGAAAAAAATGAATGGCTGCTCATTCACAGATGTGCTCTTTGCATATCCAATCTGTGAATGAGAGAAAATCTGGGATCAAGGTCTGAAATAACACACTGACAAATATGAATGGTTGGGTGGAGGGGTCAGGGTTGTATTTGTAGACCCACACTTGTGTGACTCTTTACCACCCGGAATTCTCTACAGTGAGCATTTGTTCATCCATCCTACTATCTCCTGGTCCTCCTCTGAATGAATGGTATCTCCCACACATGGAGCTGCTACACATCTGTGGGTGGCAGGTGGAGATGTGAGCCCCTTAATAAAGCAAGAATGAGAGGAGACTTGGGGGAGGGGGAGACAGCAAGGCGAAGTGTTTGAGCGTGAACAAGTTGGGGGAGGGGCTGTTAGACTGTTTACTGTCTGTTTGTGGTAATACCAGCACATAAATACAGCGAGTGTGGGCTTAATCCAAAGATACAACCCTAGACTGACCTAAATTTATTCACTGGCACTGTGAAGCCCTGACTGTGTAATAGAGCTCATTCATACCAGTTAATTAACTGGTGACTGATATTATAAAACACTGTACCTGAGACAATTACAAGGCTTCTGCAGTGTCCAGAACAGTGTGTATAGCTTGCAATAATTTTTTCAGCAAAAAGTCTGATGTATGAAAGTGGTTCTTCTCCTTGAAAGAAACACAGAAATTCTAATACCTTGGTGTGTGCGTGTGTGTGTGTGTATATATATATATATATATATATATATATATATATATATATATATATATATATATATATAAAAACAAACCTATTGAACTTCTTTAGATCTTAAACCATTTTTATTGAAGATTGTGTGGATTTTGTTTTCTGGCAGCATGGTGGTGGGGTGATTAGCATTGTTGCCTCCCAGCAAGAAGGTCCTGGGTTTGACTCTATGTGCCTGAGGCCTTTCTGTGTGGATTTTGCATGTTCTGCCCGTGTCTGTGTTGGTCCTCTCCAGGTACTCCAGCTTCAAAGACATACAGTTAATGGGGCTGGGTTAATTCGGTGTTTCTCAAAATGTGGGGCACGCCCCATTGGTGGGGCACAGGGCCATGACAGGTGGGGCGTGAACAACCTGGGAGAAAAGTCACATGGAACAAATGATGAACATTGGATTAATTCTCAAGGCAGAACAAGGAAACCTTAGCTGGCACTTTGGTATAGCGGCTAGCCAATTTCTCCACCGTAAATGTCTTTTTGAGTACATAGGTTTTAGCCCTTAATAAAGCTGTTTTCTCTTCAAAAATTGCCAAGTGAACATTTCGTCAGGAAAAATGGGCAAGAATAAGGATTTGAGTGAGTTTGACAAGGGCTGGATGGCTAGATGACTGAGTCAGAGCTTCTCCCAAACTAAAGCTCTTGTGGGGTTTTCCTGGTCTGAAATGGTCAGCATCTATCAAAAATGGTCCAAAGAAGGAACAGTGGTGAACTAGCAACAGGGTCATGGGCGGCCAACGCACACTGATACACTTTGGGAGTGAAGGCTAACCTGTGTGGTCCGATCCAACAGACGAGCTACTGTAGCTCAAATTGCTGAAAAAGCTAATGCCGGTTCTGATAGTAAGGTACCAGAATACACAGTGCATCGCAGTTTGTTGCGTATGGGGCTGCATAGCTGCAGACCAGTCAGGGTGCCCATGCTGACCTCTGTCCACTGCTGAAAGCACCAACAATGAACACGTGAGCATCAGAACGGGACCAAGAGCAATGGAAGAAGATGGTTTGGTCTAATAAATCATGTTTTCTTTTACATCACGTGGCTGGACGGGTGCATGTGCATCGCTTACCTGGGGAACAACTGGTACCAGAATACACTATAGGAAGATGCAAGCCAGTGGAGGCAATGTGATTCTTTATACAACGTTCAGCTGGGAAATTTTGGGTCCAGCCATTCATGTGGATGCTACTTTGACACGTATCATCTACCTAAGTATTGTTGCAGACCATGTACACCATTTCATGGAAATAGTTTTCCCTGATGGCTGTGGCCTCTTTCAGCAGGATTATGCATCCTACGAAGCAAAAATGGAATGGTTTGAGGAGCACAACAATGATGTTTATATGTTGAGTTGGCCTCCAAATTCCCCAGTTGAGCATCTGTGGGATGTGCAAGACAAACAAGTCCGATCTATGGAGGCCCCTCCTCACAACTTACAGGATTTAAAGGATCTGTTGCTAACATCTCGATGCCAGATACCACAGCACACCTTTAGGGGGGATTGTGGAGTCCATGCCTTGATGGGTCAGGGCTGTTTTGGCAGCAAAAGAGGAACCAACAAAATATTATGTAGGTGGTCCTAATGTTATACCTGATTGGTTTGTGTGCAGCATTGTACTTTATCCAACTTGTTAGGTCGGCCTTCTGGGAGAAAATGGTGCCCGAGTCTGCTGCTGTAAAGAATGATCTGACAGGAGCACAATGAGGGGAGGGACGGTGAAGGAATGTGTTATTGATCTGAATGATCTTGTTACACACTAAGTGCAAGGTCTCATGAATTTTAATACAAATAAAAAACGACAGAAAGACAGCAAATCATTTGTCTGTCTGAGGGCATATATTTTCTACCTAAGATGATTGAAGGAGGAATAACTCTTTTACTCTTTCAAAGTCAGTGTCATTAAAAAAACAACTTGTTAGCATGGTTTTCAGGGTTTTTTTTTTTGGCTTGATATACCCATTTAAGATGATACATTTTAATGTAAAATGTAAAAACCTCGGGCAGGAAAAATATAGATTAAATCAATATGAAACCAGAATAAAAGAAGAGCAAAGACATATTTGTCATCTAGCTTATAAGTTGTCATCTATCACTGTGAAATAGCTCAAAAACTACTGGACAAATTACCATGAATTTTTGTACAGATCTGTGTGTTCAGCTCAGATTTAACTGTAAAACTTTGCTGATCCGCCAACCTTTGATCAATTACCAGGTAGAAAAGGTTAGCAAGCTTTAGCTTAATGAAGTGCTGGACCTCAGTAGTGCCTCACAGAGCTACTAGTGTGACACTGGGAAAGTGATAGTCTACGGGCCTGTTAACCTGTCACAGGGGGACAGAAACCCAACTTTTCTCAGAATTATTCAGTCATTAAATTAAGTAAATTGATGTATGACAAACACTTTACAGAAAGGGGTCAACAACTACATTTGTCCATAGGCCAGAGTTTTTCTTGGCAGACAGTGTGAGGGCCAGATGCTCTCGTAAAGTAAACTAAAATTAACACTGTATCCTAAGTAATATATTATCATTTGATATATGAATTTTCCTTTCAAATTTATAATATTTTTAAACATGTGATGTGCAAGTCTGTCACTTCATATTCTCTGTTATGTTGATGGTTGTTATGGAAACATCGCAATTGTGCACAGTTCTCATTATAACGAGCACAGGAAACAATAAAATGTTATCTATGCACAATTTACTTTTCAGAAGGCATTTTTGTTGTTGCTTTTTTTTTTTTTAAAGTGAATATAGGAACATATGAAGAGTTCTGATGCAAACCCTCTAAATCTGCCTGGACACTTATCTTATCTTATGGTAAAGTTCAGTAATATCAGAGCCATTTAGCAAATAATATTTTGTTTTGTGGCAAAACCAGCAAAATCTTCAGTCCGTCCTCTGCACAGTGTGAATGAAGGCAAAAGGTGCAAATATCAAACAATGATAAAAAAATTTCGATATATATTCACAGTACAACCGCAATGGCACAAAATAGCAGCATGTTTATTTTAACAATAACAGAATAGTAGATACTAGGCCGCGGGGTTGGTGACAACCGACAAACACATATGGACTCGCATGCAGGTACACGCCCAGCCGTCGAGCCACCTATCCGTATGGTCCCCCCACGAGCAGAACGTTTGAGAGACCCTCACAGCAAAGGAGACGGGAGCCTCGCACAGCTCGTTTTTTTTTTATTGTTCCATGGACAAATGTTATTTATAAATGTTAATGTACCAGTGTTTGGCAGGGCTGAGTTTCAAATAATCTGGGTTGGATTCTACCTTGGCCTGGGCCTCTTGCTGTGTGGACTTTGCATGTTGTCTACGTGGGTTTCCTCCCACAATCCAAAGACATGCAGTTACTGGGATTAGGTTAATTGTTCACAGGTGTGAATGGTTGTCTCCCTCTCTCTGTGTTAGCCCTGCAACAGGCTGTTGACCTGTATGGGGTGTACCCTGCATCTTACTGCCTTGTCAGCTGGAATAGGCTCCAGCCCCCCTCCCCATGACCATGAAAAGGTTAGGGGGATTGATTGATTAAAAGACATTTTAATTTTATTAAGAACTATAAAAGATAAGATCAATTAGAACATACAGTTTAGTTCAATTGGTAATGGAGTAGTGCTTACTTAACAAGCTGAGTGATTGCTTCAACTGAGTATCTCCAGTTACTGAAACTCTGTTATTAGTACATTCAACTTCCATCTTGCATTCAATTCCAAAAGGGTCTCAAGTGCATTGAACATAGTCCACTGCACTTATTCAACCATTTCATTACTTAACAAATGTATGGCAACGAGTTACCTTGTTTTTTTTTTTAAGTAGATTCAACTTATCTGGGTTTACAGTGTAGGAAGAAACTGATCTGAACAGCTTAAAAAATGTGTACACATGCTGTCATGAAGTTATGCATGAATGTGAACCCAAGCAGCAAGTGCCTGCTTTTCCTGAGAACCACATCTGCATTTGGGGAGCCTTCGTCTCTTGCCAGCAGTCCAGGGAAGCTTTCGGAGAGACTCATTATAAATGAGCTCCACTGTGAGGCATGAATATAGAGGAAATCAAAGCCTCTGCTACAGCACAAATATATCTGTGTCACTTTAGATTGAGAGTGGTGGTTTTGCTCATTACACTGCTCTCTTGCTGGGTCCTGCAAAGTGATGAAAATAACCTGGACAGGGGGTAGTCAAAGTCACACAAAAAAGTTTTCCAAGCAGCTACTTTGGTTTATCCCAGATGGGTTCATTCAACATTGAACATGAGAATGCTCACTCCATATTTAGTGTAGCCAACTGAAAATAATGTTCTCTATCTGCATAAAGAGGTAACACTTCCGTTCCACAGAGACAGACAAAGGGTGTTGGATACAGAACTAGGGCCATCAATTATTGAAGCAGCTCTCAAGCAGCTGGACTGAATTCAAGTGGGTGTTCCCACAATGGAAGAAGCCATCTGATATTCAGCTGCACCTGATTTCTTTCCATCTCTGACACCTTCATTTAGTCTCTCTGCCAGCCGCCCCAACCACACACACAATTAGATAAGGATGAATGCTCTTTTCTTCACCCCACTATCTGTCTTTCAATTATGTTGCTTATTTTGTCTTTTGTTACCCCATCTTCCTCCCCACACAGCATCTGATCCTTTCCCCATTCCCTCTGCATTTTTCTCTCTTTAGCTTACACTGTTTTCCTTCATACATATGTCTTCCACAAAGATAAGCTGCCCACGGTATGCATTCAAACATAGCTGAACCTGAGAACATGAAAGAGACTCCAGGCGAAACAGAACAAGAGCTTATCTTGTTTGCACAGCAATGGATCTGCAAGAATTGGTTTTATGGAGTGTGGTTTCCATTCAAGACTCACACCATGAAATAACCTGAGTCATATCATCATCAGTCATCATGCCCAGTTTGCATTTGCTCATTGGATAATTGCACACTGTGAGTTGTTCACACAGCATGATGCAGTTGTGTCAGCAGCATCTAGACTACAGGAATAATGGCAGTCATATAAAACACCTTCAAATCAGGTAATTCTTGTATGTACAAATCTGTTAGCTAGTTACATTTTTGATCTGGTTCCAATTTCCTACAATGCCCATGTTTGTATCTCCGTGGCCAACAAATATATCCTCAGATCTTTCATTTACAATCTGTTTTCGATACTAACCAAGCAATTCACGAGTTAACAGGGCAGTTGAGTGGTAGGACCTGCCCAAACTTAAAGTGTTAAGAAAAACTTAACAATTAGGTGCTTTGTGCATGCCCAAATATGACCCCTTTATATAGGTGACATTAAGAATGGATATTATTTCCATTTTGTCCTTTTGCTCCACCAGTGAAGAGCAGCAAAAGGAAAAGTGAGTCAGGATGCATTTAATGAATGTTATGGATCAATGACCTACACACTCTCAGCAGAGATGTCTCAAATTCCTGCCAAACAAACTACTTGAGATTTTAAAAGCTGGTTAAACAAAATACTACAGAAGCTCTTCCCTATTAATGAACTTTAAGAACAGATTATTTAGAAGCAAAAGGGCCAAACTGTTGCAGGCCTTATCTTCTCAAATGTGAGCATCTTTTCTTGGTATTGCATGATAGTACAAAACATGCCATTTGAATATGTTATCTTGGGTCTAGAAATTGTTAGTAAAGAGTTTTTTTGAATCACTAAGAGTAAAACCCATATTTACATAATGCCGCAATACAAAAATGGACTGATTGGAGTGGAAGGTTCTGTGAATGCCAATTTATAAACATGCAATCAGTTCATTTTAACAGACATCAACCAGCAGCAGCCCAAACTAGCAGGCCAAAATGAGCTGACCCAATGAACAAGTATCTACTAACCAGAAGAATACAGTGTAAGCACAGGTTTTATGCCTATATTTTAGTTACAAAAAATATGGCAATTAAAGTCGACGCGAGGCAGCTGTGCATGAAATTGAGATGTGCACAAGCAGCCAAAAAGGCACAAAAGTGGACTGCGCCAGCTGTGGGAGCCAAGTTAAGCTAGTTTATATATAAAGTATTTATTTTGCTGTTAAACCTTATTTTGTTTAAATATTAATTTAATAAGTAAATTTAGGGTTAAAATTTAAGTAAAAGTACTTTATTACATTCATGTTTACATATTGGGGTTTACATATTGAACAGGTTTTCAGTAAAAGCTGGTTTGTAGTTTGAGCTCGCCACTTTGTGGTTTTATGCAAATTAGGTGCAGCGCTGGAGAAGAAGAACGAGGGAAGTGCGGGCAAGGCGGCAGCATAAGACAGAGCCACACGGTTTTTCTACCATAGTTTGTTTATTGTGGAGGAAAACTTGGGCCTGGATGCGCTTATAACAAGATGTTGTGAAACTGTGAAATAAAACTTTCATTTTCTGTGGAAGTTTTTCCTCTTCGAACGAATGTGCACGAGTGAAACCGGGGACATGAACCTTGTGGCAGCACACCAGCTGTTGTAACCACTTTTTGTGCACCATCATTTGGGTGGGCAACAAAAGCAGGCAAAAATGATTTAACTCAGATGTGTTCTTGTACTTAAATTTGGGACCAGTTGATTTAGTGTGAAATGGTACTCTGTAGTAATTCAGTTAGTACCCTAAAATGTACCAAGTTCAGTACCCAACACTAGTAACAGCTGACTCGTAGTGCTATATGTGCAGAAGCCCACAGAACATTATTTGCCCATATGCCCATATGAATCATTACTTATTATTAATCTCTGCCTCTCTTCCACAGCATGTCTTTTGTCCTGTCTCTCTCCCCTCAGCCCCAACCGGTCACGGCAGATGACTGCCCCTCCCTGAGCCTGGTTCTGCTGGAGGCTTCTTCCTGTTAAAAGGGAGTTTTTCCTTCCCACTGTCACCAAATGCTTGCTCATAGGGGGTCATTTTGACTGTTGGGATTTCTCGTATTATTGTAGGGTCTTTACCCACAATACAAAGCGCCTTGAGGCGACTGTTTGTTGTAATTTGGCGCTATATAAAAAAAATTGAATTGAACTGAATTGAAATTGAATTAAATATGCACGTTAATGACGTTTATATTACTATGCCTTGTGCGTAAACTTCTGCAACCTTTAATAAATCAAATTTGTATGATTCATTTAAATATTGACACTCCCAGAAACTTGAGCTTTAAAAATATACATACACAAATAAAGATATATATAAAACCAGTCCAAAAATTTATCGTGTCCGCCCCGTTCAGTCACAAAATTGACACGGCATCCAGATAGTGCTCTTTTTTCTTTTTAAATGTCACATATTGTTAGCAAATCTGGCCCAAAATGAATAACAGACTCAGAATAACTGTGAGATATACTTGTTTTAGCAGCAGCCTTCAACATCATAATGTCACTTATTTTGTTGAGATGATGGTTTTATAAACAGTGACAACAAATGTTCATTACAATCTAAAGTTCCCACAGTTATGCATGACAACCCTCTAATCTCAGTGAGCATCACTGTAGCACAACTGGCTTTAATCTATTTAAAGCGTGACATTTTCAGTCTCATTTGCTATTTGCAAGTGAGAGCTTTTAGCATGTGCTGAATTTATGGATTTCTAGATACTACAAGGACTCTGAGAGTCGGCACTTTTAGTAGGGAAAGCAAAGTCCTGTAAATGCTCAGAATAAAGAAGAAAATAGAGCAGGTGTTGCTGGGTAAATATAAGCCGCTGAGATCAGAGCTGTTTATAGTTACTCTGATTTTTTTTAAGTTGTCATTAAGACATTAATATTTAAATACTTCATCTTTAGCTCAGGTAATTTATTTATTACCTGAGTAATAAATACATTCATTAGCAAATGAAAGCCTGCAGAGCAATGAGCACTTACAGGAGCATCAGTTGTAGTTATCTCCTGCAGTGCATTCTTCGATGCGTGAGCTGAAACAGGTCATCCTTTAAAATAGGAGCTCTTGGAGGAATTGTTTTACTAAATTATATGGTTTTGTTCTAGGTGGCAACTGAAGGTGCAAAGCCAATTTCTGTAGCATCAGCATTTAAATGGGCCATGTGACTATAGTTTAAAAAATCCTGCCAGAGTAGCGGACGCCCTAAATCCATATTCTTTAAAACATTAATGTGTTCAGTGCAAGACTCTTTATACCATTGTTGTCAAAATAATTACTGGCTAATTTCCTTGAGTCTTTTAACTGTGTTTGTGTGAATTGTCTGTATTTAACACACCTCACAAATGAAACTCATGAAACACATCGCTGAAGGTATATCTCATCTTGTCCCAGTGTCTACATATCTTCAACACAGTATTCACAGTGAATAATGTAGTGCTTTGGCATAAACATTTGACACTTTAATGACAGCTCCATCTCCTATAGAAGTCAGATGCGCTGAAAAGGCAAAAGGACCAGCGGTTCAGTGAATGCACAAATCATAAAGCATTAACAGTGTGCCAGAGACTGTGCTGACAAGCAGAATCTCCTTCGTGGACTGTAAAGGACAGTGGGCGATGTGCTTATACCAACCTAGGATTAAAAAGAAGATTGGCTCATAGAAACTCCAATAGGCCACCACAAAGAGAACTGCCACAGTGACATTTCTCCTAAATTTCCAATAAAGAAGACAACAGAAGTAGAGGCTGAAGGCTGTGTCTTTGCTCGGTGTTAGATCTAAATCTATTCTCATAAATGCTGCTGTACTACTGCAATCTATTACTTTCAGTTTCTGGGAGTTGTTGCACCTGGTTTCCATTCCTGTATATATATATTTTTGCTCAATACAAGACAGCTCACACATATTTTTATTCTCATTGTCGTCCATCACTGACAATCATCTGTGCTTCAGTGATGTTACCTTACCCATTGGCAGGATGTATCAAAGACATATTAGGTCTTCATTTTTTTTTATAAATGGAGCTGCCTGCTTCAGCACACTTGTGATCACAACAATGTTGCGCAGTCAAAAACATTAAATGGTTGCATGTACTTGAAAATGCAACACCTGTCCCCAGATTACATTAGAAGGTAAAAAAAAATTATAAATTCAGAACATCTATCCCTACTTGCTTATCCTAATATGAGAAGAATATCTAAGAGCAATATGCCAGGTTGAAGCAGGTGTATGACCTTCCCTAGAGAAGCTCTGACTCAGGTAAGAGGAAAACACTGTGGTAATTAGGAACCAGGATACAGAATAATAATAAGGCCTTTTCCCTTGCTGCAGGGTCCAACAGTCTAAATCGCTCCAATGAACATTGTTATTACTAACAAACTGTCCAATTTTAATCCAGGTCTCCCGTGGATGGGTCAACAGAGGGAGGACATTTGGCCATGATATATTTTCATTCTCCAATACACTGTTTTATAAGATCAATACAACATGTAGGTATTTTTGTAACAATTAATGCTGTTTGCTCAGCAGATCAATGCACACTGAACCTCCAGCTTGTCTTGGCTGACAAACTGGCCTAGAGGGGCATTAGACAGCTAACGGTCTGGTACTTTAATCCCTTGCTTTTCAGTATTAAAAATCCTAATCCTATGGATGTGTCGTAAAATCTTCACAGCAGGTATAAGACTGTACAAAACCAATGACGTCAACCCAGAATTCAACCCAAAATATTTGCAGTTTTTCTTAATCAACAATACTATAAGTTGTGTTGCTGATGCCAGGGAAACCAGTCCTGTCCAGAGCACTAACTGCACTCCAGCTGATAATGTTACAGCTACACTTTCCTAGGCAGAGGAGGACAAGCTGTGATGCATTACAGTTGTCAGAAGTGAAAAAGTAGGCTAGAAAATATACACATAAATCAACTTCACACAATATTGTAGAATGCAGACCACTATCAACGTTAGAGCAACAGCTACAGAATCTGTGAAACAATCAAGTAAAAAAAAATTTTTTAAATGATGTTTTTAATGCTCCAGGTAGTTCTTGCTAAATATTCTAGGAGCTATCTTTTATTACACAAAAAGTTGTTGAATAAAAGACGTCACTGAAGTTGAACTTTCTTGACAGGAAAATTAATTTCTCATGACATAAGTGAAATACCTGAAAATGGCTCAAGATGTACAGTGTAATTATAAATGTAAGACAAGTGTTGTGGGGTTGAAAGGATAAAAAACTTAAGCAAGTTTCACTTAATTAAGCAAATGGAAAATGTCACATTACTGATGCTGCATCTGTTTCTAATTTCCAGAAAGTTCAGCTAGGCCAATGCAAACAAAGCTATAGGTACCATATTGAAAGCTGTAACAGACAATTCTGCTTAAAAACATGGGCTGACATCTCCTCTCTACCTATGTCCTCAGGGATTTTTCTCCATCTTTATCACTTTCTTTTAACCTTTGACCACAAACATCTATGTCTCCAAGGATATCATTTGTCACAGCTCTGTAAGCTGTTTTTGATCTAATCTACATCACTGTCTTTCAGTCTGGGTTTTCTTATACACGCCAGACTATGAATTTCACATTTTTACATACACAACCACAGACACACAAACAAACAAGTGTTCAGGATTGGAAGCACACATCATCCTGATTGAACCACAGCTCCAATTACACATCAAGTGTCAAAACAAATCTTCCTGACAGGCATTTGTTTCACTGTCCATGAGGAAAAAAAAACATCATTTTGCAAGCAGCGACACAACACCATTTCACACCATCCACAAAAGTCAGAATGCAGCGTAAAAATAAAAGCAGAATGAAATAACTTGCCCCCTGTGACCCCCTGTGAGCAAGCACCTAGTGACAGTGGGCAGGAAAATCTCCCTTTTAACAGGAAGAAACCTCTAAAAGAACCAGACTCAGGAAGGGGCAGTCATCTGCAGTGACCAGTTTGAGGTGAGGGAATGGAGACAGGACAAAAGACACATGCTGTGTAAGGGAAACCAGAGATTAATAATAAATTATTTATCAAATGCAGAGTGGTGTATAAACACATAGCGAGTGACAAGAGGTGAGTAAAGAAGAAACACAAGGTCGTTAAGATAAGATGAGGGCTGATTATTCAAGACCTTGTCTGTGAGGAGAAGGATTTTAAATTCAATTCTGGATTTAACAGGAAGCCAATGAAGAGAAGCCAATATGGGAGAAATATGCTCTCTCTGTCAATACCCTTGCTGCAGCATTTTTCATCAGCTGAAGGCTTTTCAGGGAGCTTTTAGGACAACCTAATAGTAATAAATTACAATAGTCCAGCCTAGCAGTAATAAATGCATGAATTAGCTTTTCAGCATCATCCTGAGACAGGATGTTTCTAATTTTAGCGATATTGTGCAAATGCAAAAAAGCGGTCCTACATATTTGTTTAATATGTGCATTAAAGGACATATCCCAGTCAAAAATGACTCCAAGATTCCTCACAGTGTTACTGGAGGCCAAGGTAATGCCATCCAGAGTAAGTATCTGGTATGACACCATGTTTCTAACATTTGTACAGCTAAGTACAATAAATTTAGTGTTATCTGAATTTAGAAGCAGGAAATTAGAAGTTATCCAGGTCTTTATGTTTTTAAGGAATTCCTGGAGCTTAACTAATTGACTTGTGTCTTCTGGCTTCATCGATAGATACAGCTGGGTATCATCTGCATAGAAATGAAAATGTATATTATGCCTTCTAATAATATTGCCTAAAGTAAGCATCTATAATGTAAATAGAATTGGTCCTAGGACACTGTGGAACTCCATAATTTACCTTAGTGTGTGAAGAAGACATTTACATGAACAAACTGGAGTCCATTAGATAAATATGATTCAAACCTCTGCAGTGCAGTTCCCTCAATACCTATGGCATGCTCTAATCTCTGTAATAAAATATTATGGTCAACAGTATCAAAAGCTGCACTGAGATCTAACAGGACAAGCACATAGATATCAGAGGCCATAAGGAAATAATTTGTAACTGTCACTAATGCTGTTTCTCTACAACAATGAACTCTGAATCCTGAATTAAACCATTAACCAGGGATCCTCAAATCCAGGCCTTGAGGTCCGGTGTCCTGCAGGTTTTAGATGTGTCCCTGATCCAAAACACCTGAATCAAATAGCTGAATTACCTCCTCAGTATGCAGTCAAGTTCTCCAGAGTCTTGCTAATGACTTCTATATTTGACTCAGGTGTATTGAAGCAGAAACGCATCTAAAACCTGCCGGACACCTAACCTCGAGGCCTGGATTTGAGGTTCCCTGCCATAAACCATCCCTCTGCAAATGATCAGTTATCTTTATAAAAGGAAGGTTGGAGATTGGTCTATAATTAGCTAAGACAGCTGGGTCAAGTAATGGTTTCATTTATGCCACTTTAAAGGCCTGTGGTATGTGGCCCATTTATAGAGATAGATTGATCAGGTTTATCAAAGTATATTGCCATCCAAGAGAGCCTTTTTTAGCTTTTGTTTTCCCAGACAATGGATGAACAATGAATAAACACACATAAAAAAACAGGAGATGGAACAAAGTGGGAATATGTCTGTATAGGTCTGTATAGAATTTTTCTCGGCAGACAGTGTGAGGGCCAGATGCTCTTGTAAAGTAAAATCAAATTAATATTGTATCCTAAGTAATATATTAACATTTGATATATCAAATTTCCTTTCAAATTTATACTATTTTTAATAATGTGATGTGCAAGTCTTGCACTTGCATGTTCTTCTCTGTCATGATGACAGTTGTTATTGGAAATGCCGCAATTGTGCGCGGTTGTTCTAATTATAGATATGCACATTGTAAACAATAAGATGTTAAATGAGAGCAACAAGTTTATTTAGGCACAATTTACTTTCCAGAAGGTGTTTTTGTTGTTGATTTTTTCTTTTTAATTGAACACACACACACACACACACACACACACACGTGTGGTTGTGACCGACCCCCACCCACATGTGGGTGCACATTGAGATGTCGAGCCACCTATGCGTCCCAAGAGAGACCCTCCCAGGAAAGGAAACAGGAGTCCCGCACAGGCCGGGGAGTACGCTCAGCAGCCAGTAAGGATCCTTCTGTGGGTTCGCCAACAGAAATCTTGTTACGACTTTTACTTCCTTTAGTTAGACAAGTTTGATCGCCAAACATTTTTTCTACATAAAACAACACTAGACTCTCCTTCAGTGGTGTTTACAATCTGAGCAACACCAATAAAAGCCGGCTCCTCAGTGCAGTGCAGTGCAGTGCTGAAAATGTTTGAAGTCACATGGTCTGATCTTGCATTCTGATTGGTTCTAGGGACATGAAGGCTTATACAGACAATGGGAAGTGGCGTTTTGTGGCTTTTGATAATTCAGACTAGTCAGAGACAGGTATTCAACAGGTTATGACTCGACATGATTAAGGAAAGGATTCTGTAACTATCATTTCATTTTTGACAGAGGTGGCATTTAGCGGCTTTTGCATCCGAATCCACTCCTCCTCACTAGGCTAGTCTTGATTTCAGTAATACTCAGGGGGCTGGATGGAAAGCTCTGGGAGGCTGGATATTACCCGTGGACCGCCAGTTGACATTCTCTGGTGTAGGTTCTCAATCATCCAGGTTATAGTAGTTTGTGGAGCTTGAAAAAAGGTGATTCAACTTCTTTAAGAACTGAAGAAGCCTTTTGGATGAGAGGTGAAACATCTTCAAGAAACTTAAAGAAGTCCAGTCGCCTTCTTTCAAGCTCCAGAGACAACAAAGTGGAAAACATGTCATTTTTAAAACTTGCTTCTGTCACCAACTTCAGAGTTAGCTAATGGACAGAGGACTGAATGGGCATTTTTTCCCAGCTGTGAAGCCTCAAGCCTCAATTCCTTTTTCACATATAGCCAGGTAAGTTTGGATAGCAATTTTCCCTTAATAAATGAAATCATCATTTTAAGAACTGAATGTTGTTCACTAGGGTTATATTTGTCAAATATTAAAATTTGTTTAATGATCTGAAACATGTGGCAAATACGGAAAAAGAAAAAAGAAATCAGGAAGGGGGCAATTACTTTTGCACAGCACTGTATATACAAACACACACTGATGACAATTTGATCCAAAAAATTCTTATTTGGATTCATCATACCCTAAGTCCTGTTGCCACAGGTTTTCAGTCTAGTTCTTGTGCAATTTGGCATGCCTCAAGTCTTTTTTCCCCTCTTTCCTTCCTTAAGAATGGCTTCTTGACAGCCACCCTTCCATTTAGTCCATTTCTGCTGAGGCAAATAGTAGATGGAAGATGCATTTCTCAGGTACTGTGTCAGGTCTTCCTTGGATTTTTTTTCCTATTCCTTCAAGACAGGATTTTCAGATGATTTTCATCTGCTGTAGATTGTTTTAAAACCTGCTATATCTTCTTTTGACCTCTACGTGTCCAGTTTCCTCAAAAATTTGAAAGGAAACTTTGAGAGGAAATATTGTGTGCCAACATATATCAAATTTTTGACTAAGAGCTCTTTGGGAATCACCTTGTTAGTGAAAAAAATATTAATTTATGCCTGTCAAATTGTGTTATATTTGGCATTTTTTATATATTCAAAAAAAAAGGGAACAAATTTTGTTTTTTGTTATCGGCTGCTAGTAACTAAGTGCCTAAAAATACAATTTAAAAATGGCTCTCAGTTATTATGTGCAGACACAATACTGGTTTATTACTTCAGTTAGGTGGCTTTTTATTGAATGATTCACAGGTCAGTGTAAAGTGGCTTAAAAAAAATCCTCTGAAGTACATGTGCTGGTCATAAAATTAGGATATCATGAAAAAGTTGATTTATTTCAGTAATTCCATTCAAAAAGTGAAACTTTATATTATATTCATTCAGTACACACAGACTGATATATTTCAAATGTTTGTTTCTTTTAATTTTGATGATTATAACTGACAACCAATGAAAACCCCAAATTCAGTATCTCAGAAAATTAGAATATTGTGAAAAGGTTCAATATTGAAGACACCTGGTGCCACACTCCAATCAGCTAATTAACACCTGCAAAGGCCTTTAAATGGTCTCTCAGTCTAGCTCTGTAGGCTACACAATCATAGGGAAGACTGCTGACTTGACAGTTGTCCAAAAGACGACCTTTGACACCTTGCACAAGGAGGACAAGACACAAAAGGTCATTGCTAAAGAGGCTGGCTGTTCACAGAGCTCTGTGTCCAAGCACATTAATAGAGAGGCGAAGGGAAGGAAAAGATGTGGTAGAAAAAAGTGTCCAAGCGATAGGGATAACTGCACCCTGGAGAGGATTGTGGAACAAAAGCCATTCAAAAATGTGGGGGAGATTCACAAAGAGTGGACTGCAGCTGGAGTCAGTGCTTCAAGAACCACCACGCACAGACGTATGCAGACATGGGTTTCAGCTGTCACAGTCCTCGTGTCAAGACACTCTTGAACAAGAGACGGCGTCAGAAGCGTCTCGCCTGGGCTAAAGACAAAAAGGACTGGACTGCTGCTGAGTGCTCCAAAGCTATGTTCTCTGATCAAAGTAAATTTGGCATTTCCTTTGGAGATCAAGGTCCCAGAGTCTGGAGGAAGAGAGGAGAGGCACAGAATCCATATTGCTTGAGGTCCAGTGTGACGTTTCCACAGTCAGTGATGGTTTGGGGTGCCATGTCATCTGCTGGTGTTGGTCCACTGTGTTTTCTGAGGTCCAAGGTCAACGCAGCCGTCTACCAGGAAGTTTTAGAGCACTTCATGCTTCCTGCTGCTGACCAACTTTATGGAGATGCAGATTTCATTTTCCAGCAGGACTTGGCACCTGCACACAGTGCCAAAGCTACCAGTACCTGCTTTAAGGACCATGGTATCCCTGTTCTTAATTGGCCAGCAAACTCACCTGACCTCAACCCCATAGAAAATCTATGGGCTATTGTGAAGAGGAAGATGTGATACGCCAGACCCAACAATT
>JAMQGT020009421.1:0-45690 GCA_024447675.2 Pterophyllum scalare | reverse complement strand
ATTTACTTTTTCATTAAAAACTCCATACATAGGTTATTAAGCTGAGATTAATTTAAACACTAATAAGAGAGTCAGTATTCTCTGTAACTGTTTACAAAAGCACTTAATTTTATTATTCATCCACCCATCCATCCATTTTCATAATGGTCATGTTGCCACTGGTACCTCATGATATTTTGTAGGGTTTATCAGGCTGTTTGTGTGTACCTCTGTGTGCATAAAGCTTATATTTATCATATGTTTTGGGACCTTCCAATATTTTAGTCTGGCAGCATAAGAAACACAAAAGTGAATACAGTAATTTGTATTTATTCATAAATATATAATAGATATTGTACAGTGTGAAAAGACCACCACAAAATGAAAACATCTAAATGTTTATGTCGCACTTCCTGATTGCATGAATTCATATGAAATGCTCCTTTAATGTGAATCACTTTCCTTCATTCTTAGACCACTCGATGTATCCACCAGTATAATTACGTGCACTGAAACAGAGGACAGAGACACAGGAGATAGAAGTTGTCATTAGTACATTAAAAAAAAGCTACAGATTTAATAATAATAGAAAAATAAAACAATGGTGATAGCTCTACAAAGGGATGTCTTCTCTAAAGTCTTAAACATTTATTGCCTTTGTATTAATAAAGGAGAGTTTCTTTAAAAGGGGATGTGTGTATATTATTATTATTATTGTAAACAGCAGCTTATTTACTTCACATATCCTAGCTGATGGGCCTTGGCAGTGGCTATTCCCCCACGCTTGCCCATCTGGCAGTGAAACACCAGCTCTGGTGCATCCAGCTGTGGCTTGGTTACTCCGTACTTGGCCTTGAATTCATCTGGATTCATCGTGAGAGCGGCCTCTACTGTTTCAACTGAAGGAATCAAAAGTGGAAGAGACAAACCATACAAACTTGCAGAACCTGACAAAACAGCGTAGGAGGCAAGTGCACATGAACAAAGCAAGGAAGGATTTGCTTTGCTTTTAACATAATATTTCATTGTCTACTTTTTTAGCTTTTCCTTAGTGCAAGTTAATTTAAAACAATCTCACGTGGAATATTAATGGATCCTGGAATATGTCCACTCTCCACTTCCTCTTTACTGCGGACATCAATCAGAATGAGATTCTGGCTCTTTCCCACAAAAGCCTTCAGATCATCATAGGAGATTTCCTTGGTAACTGACAACATGGCAGAAACACAATAAAGAGTGTGATAACTTAGCATCAAATACTCCAATAAAACTGCACTACTGACTCTTTTCAAATATAGTTGTTGGTTACAAATCATCATTACAGATGTATTGACAATAATTGAACATATATCGGTGTTGACATGACTGCTCTTTTTTTTGGCAAAAATCATTTAATGATCCAGAGACTATCTTGGCTCTATTGTTAGTACCACAACATTATGATGAATTACATATACACTCCGTGGCTACTTTAGTAGGCACACATTTTTCAGCTGTTCATTATCACAAATATCACATGACAGCAAGTGTAAAGAACATGAAATCATGGATTCATCCTGCTTTGTATAACAGTTCAGGCTGCTGCTGCTGGTGTAGTGGTGTCTTTAATACTAGGTAAGCATTGTTTAACCACTACAGCCTTCCTGAGTATTGTTGCTGACCATGTCCATCCTTTTGTGATCACAGCCCACGCACCATGTTACAAAGCTCAAATCATCTCAACTTGTTTTGAGTTCACTGCACTGAAATGGCCTCCGCAGTCACTAGATCACTATCCAATAGAGCACCTTTGGGATGTGGTGTCAGGGGAGATCTGCATCATGGATGCGCAGCTGATAAATCTGCAGCAACTGCGTGATGCTGTGATATCAATACGGACCAAAATCTCAGATGAATGTTTCCAGCATGTTGTGGAATCTAAAAATTAAGGTAGTTCTGAATGCAAAAGGAGGACCAAAGCAGTGCTAGCAAGGTGTACCCAATAAAACAACTGGTGTTAAATCTATACACAATAAGGTATACAGAAGTTTAAGTTCAGATATCCAAAACTGTGTCAAGAGAGCAAATTGGACTAAACTGCCACTTAGTTTCACATCTAGTTCAAGTATAAAGGACTTCAAAGATGACCTAAAAGACAAACATCCAGCTCCACTTTCACAGTACATGCCTTACAAGAACATTGCTCCTGCATGTTTGCACGCATACTTGTTCTTATCAGATGGAGCGATAGTGAGCGTGAGTCTGTAAAGTAGGAATATAGGTAGACTGCCCTGACTGTTTACTAAAGCAGCAGGTTGTGCAACGATGTGCAGACAATTATCATGATGTAGCTATCAAACCTGGTTGTTGTTTGTTGCTTGAGTAACCGAGTACAGTCCCCAAGGTTACAGGTAACTTCCGGTTTAATCTTATAGTCTGCAGAGTCATTGTTATCCTACAAGGAAAACTTTTTTCATGTATATTTATTAGTAAGAGAAATATGCGCGCCATGGAAACAGTTGAACAAAGGGACTCCAAACCATTAAAGCGATAAACTAAATAAATAGCGATAAAAACATTTAAAATATTTTTATGAGTACATTCTATGACTGTTTGCGCAGTTCTTTTTTTAAATGGTCTGTTAAACATTACATTAAACATGTTTCAGTTCATCTAGTAAATTCAGATAGTAATAGAGATTCTACAGTCTGTTAAATGGAACTGGAACAGCGTGTTAAAAAAAGACTCACCTGTGCTCGCCATCCTGGTTGTTGCGTGAAGTTATAATTATGAATGGCAATGGTTATCACATATCCCAGATCGGTAGTGCATCTTCTTCCTCATATATTTGTTTGGTGGCACCTCATTGGCTCACATTCCGGTGAAAGGCGGGGCTTAGCCAGGGAGACGTCATCGGTTGGCCAATCAAATCACCGTCAAAAAGTATGTCTAAGTAAAAGTGAGTTTTGTGCACAGTCATTGTGCATAGAACTGTTTTACAGTGTACAGTCAGTGGTTTAAATGTTTTTTGTTTCTTTTTTAAGTTGGGGAAACGTGTAAGTCTTGTGTAAGTAAAATTATTAGTGTCACAAGCATTAAGAATCAAAAGGAAAACAAACTCACTGTCACCTGTTATAATGCAGGCACAATCTGCATTATTAGTATCAAGTAAGCACAAACTTTTAAATGGAACCAAAAAAAAGATCCAATTAACACAAACACAGTTCTTATTAAAACTATTTTATTACAAAAAAAATCACTCAGAAGCTGTTTTCTAAAAAAATAATATCTTTAAGGAATTTAAAAAATATTATAAACCTACAGGGGTTAATTTGCCAGCAAATAAAACTGTACGGCTGCAAAATAATATACAGTATTCATGTGTATGGGTGAGTGTGTCCAAAGCTTTAACTGGTACTGTAATAAACTATTTGTTAGCATTGTTCCTCCAATGCCTATTTTTACAGTCATATTCACACATTCCTTGAAAGAGGAGTTTAAACAATATTTTAGTTCTATAATCACTGACTACACCGCTGCAGAACTGCATCTGTCCTTATCACAGCCTTCCACGTGTTCTTTAAGAAATCCATCAGTAGAGTCTCTCTTTCCCTTTCGAAACTTCTGACATTTCCCACAGATTAGAGCTGCTATAACAATCAGTAAAAGAAGAGCGGCTCCACCTCCTAAGATCCAGGCCAACAGTGTATGGTCAGAAGATTCAGGAGCTTCATACCGCTTACATGAGAATTCTGAGGGTTCGCTGCTTCCTGCATTGTTCACCGCCACCACACACACTTTAGTCCCCACTTCCAAAGTGGGGACTTAAACCTCGTCGTGAAGTATCCCCAAACACTGGGGCATCACCGTCCCTTCCCTCGATGACTATTCTGTACTGAGATACCACTGAAGATGGAGCACACCACTGCACCTCTATTTTTCCTCTGTCGCTCCCTCCACTGACTGGCACCAGTACCTGGATACGTGGTGGGTGAGGACGCATATCAGGGCCACTCATCCCAGGGCACAGGCACCCAGTTTGTTCTGAAAGAAGGACACAGGGCTCCTGTTTCTCCAAGCAGGGGTTGTACTGGCATAACTGAGATTGCTGGGGTATCTTCGTGTAGGACAGCACCCTGAGAGGAGGTTTGGTGCTGTCATAGTCGTAGTCATCTGAGTAATCGTCATCCTGGTCTCCCAAAGCTGTGTCAGTTATGCGCCTGATTGATGGACGAGTGATGGGTGGGGAAGCAGAAGCAGCACTGGTGAAGAGATTGGAGTGCATGGGAGGCAAGACAAAAAAGAGAAGTCCCACCAGGTTCCTGCACAGTGAGGTCATGTCTGTGGAAAGAGATGAAAAAATGTAATAAGATGAAAAGTATTGGTCATTATACAACCATAAATAGACTAATTGACACAACCTGACCTTTGCTTGTTGATTGACCAACTTCTGTGTATTAAAAATATTCGTAGAGTTCAGTTACATGAAGGAAGCTACATAATGAAGACTCAAAGAAGGAAACTTATTACTGAATTTGTTTGCAATTTGTGATTAATTTCTGATTAATAAAAGAAACAATAAAGCGCTCCAGTGATAGCAAGGATAAAAATAGTGAGACATTATCATTTGTTCTCTGTTTTGGCATATATCAAAGAAGAGAAAGACAAGAAGTGTTTGGTAAGAGTGGTAAGACACAAAATAAAGTTATTTGGATAGATTCAAGGCACCAGAATGCTGCTTGTCACAGTTTATAGGTCAGAAATGCTCTTGAGTATACCCAAACATCTGCAGAGTCCTGTTCTGTAAACATCGTTAGATAAATAAATAAATGCTGAGTGTGGGAAGAAGAATAAAACGATTGAGGTAACCCCAACAGCACGTCCATTTGGTTGTGGCAGAAAGCCAGGGGAGTTTTGTGAGAACACAAAATGGACAAAAAGCAGGCTGATTTTCAGTTTGGTCAGTTTATAAAATTAAATATAATAGTCAGAGAATATTTTCTCATGCTCTTAAAAGCCAATATTTTTTACTAAACCTCTAAAAATCAAACTGAACCATTCAGTGGTTTAGCACATGCAACCATAAAGTGAATAACAAATACTGAAATGGGTCTACGGTACCTCTTTAATGCTGATGGATGTTTCAAGTCTGAAGTCCTTTGTTTCCACTCTGGCTGCTCTCACCGTGTGCTCTCGACTGCCTCCAGTTCTCACTGTCTTAAGGTCTTTCTCTCAGACTCTCTCCTCCTCCTCCTCATCTACACCCCCTCATGCTCTCCCTTCAGGGCCTCCGCCGACCTCCTCTTTTTACTCTTTTATGCTGTCTTTTTTTCACTTCTTGCCATTTTCTCTTTCTCAGGCTTCCAAATGGCCATCAGTCCTCTTTTATTTTTTTAATCTGTGTCTGGAATTTGTGTTTGAATGTGTGTTCGGGGGAAGGGGGTGTCGCCATGTGTCTGTGTGCTGTTGAGCATATTAATTTGCTAAGCAGCAGCGGGAGGCAGGCTTGCGCTTGTTGCTCCATGTGTTTTTCACAATCTGTAGGTGTAGCTGTCTGTTTCTGATTACTTCTTTTAAGGCTAAACTTCCCATGTACTTTGCAGGTGTTATTGTAGAAATGAACAACACATAAGACCACCTAACTGTGTTTATGTGTGCCTTGGAGAGTGGGAAGGTGAGGAATGCTTCGATGAGTATTTATTAAAGACCCCTCCACCTCTTCTAGCCCCTATTGTGAGACACTGGAGAGGTCTTGTTTTTTTCTTATCCTTTTATGGGATGAAGCTGGCAAAGTATAGTATTTTTCTTTTTTTCTTGTTCCAAGTGCCACTGTGGCACAGATGAGAGGAAAAGTACCAGGGCGGGCTCCTCCTTGTATCTTCAAAGATTAACTCGACAACCTAAACCACTAAAAATGTTAATGACGTCTCTGGATTCTTCAGGTTTCAGGCCAACTTTATCTTTTAAACTGCTGTCCTGTTTTATAAGGACCGATTGTGAAAAATTTCCCAAGCTCTATGGCAATTTTTAGGCCACACTGATAGAATCCTCCTTTTAATTTTTATCTTTATACAAAATTCCAGTTTTTGTTTGGCGTGTGTGATGTATTGGTGTTGCTAATTGGTCTGTCTCTTTGTTTTTTTTAAAAGGATACAACATGATCAAAAAGTCTCAAGCATCTCTGCTTTTTCTTAGAATGAATAGTTCCATTTGAATATGAATATGAGTTGATCTGAAGTTAAATTTGTCCACTGTTAGGGTTTTAGAGAGTTGCTTTCCATCGGCATATGAAGGCAAATTGATTAAAGAAAGGGATAAGAGAGTTCACACAAAAATACACTGATGAGCGGCCTAAATGTAAAGTCATGTAAACCGGAACAACACGCTTACAGTGCCAGTTTGTTTAATGCTCTAACTCTCAATCTTAGTGTTGTAAAAAACATTTTTATGCACATTTGTTACACTTTTAAGAACACACATGTTACAAATCCACACTGGGAAAAGGTGTGTTGCACATAAAAACCCATACCAGCAAGTAGAGTCAGAAATCAGGCGTACCCTTTCATCTATAATATCTGTCCCAATTAGGGAACCTGATGAAGCACATTTTTTTTAACGTCATTATTGTGTTTAAGACCTTGACTCCGTTATCCACGTGCTTGTTAAAAAGGAGTTCAGTTGAGTCACAGTAGGGGAAGTGACAAATTTTCTGAAACAATTTTTGGGAGAAGCTCTTTTTTTTTTACCGCAAATAACTGCTCAGAAATGGTTGCACCTGGTGTGGGAAATGTTGTAATAATGTTGCCCATCTTGGTTTTATTATCATGCAGAAGGCATATTGGATCCAAATTTTCTTTTCTTCCGGCTCAGCAAAGCCTTGTTCAAACATGCTGGGCGGCCTTTTAAACTATGAATCTACATAGAAATAAAAGAAGAAAAGTACCACCAGCCAAACTTTTTAACAGGCTGTGGGAAGCTGAAATGGCTACTCAGTTCCGATGTAATGAAAGTTCCCAGGAGTTGATAGATATTAATAATTTCTGAAATGTCTCACTTGATATTTGTGGTTTGAAGAGGAATTTTCAGTGTTTACTGGATGAAGGAAACATTTGATGCACACATTCATGTCCTCAGAATCAGCTGCAATCACCATAGTCATGACTAAAGTTGTCTCAAAATTGAAAAAATGAAAACTTCAAGTACTTCAGTTTACAAACCAACACCTGTGAAGTATTCCTTGTATTTTATGTTTATCCAGAAACACTTCGAGGGAACGACGTGGCATTCAGAGAATCCTGAACTGAATTCTATCGGAGGACTCAGCAAAGATGGTGGTAATAGTATAACTCTCACTGGAAAAAAGTTTTAAAAAATTGTATTTGGGGGGAAAGGTCAGGAGACTTTTTAAGTGGTAATATCAAGCTTGACTGGTGATTCTACACATGAGGTTTCATGTGTCGTAATTCCCAATACTGCTGCCAAGTGGCAAGACACAGTGACTGTGATTTCTTGCTTATTGGCAGTCTTAACATGCTGACTAAATCTTTTAACATGGGGACAGTTTTTTCTCATGGCACTGCTGTGTTTAGCCAGTCAGCCAAGCATGAATATAAGATGTATCATTCACAAGTGATGTATGATGTGTCATTATTCTGTACTGTAAATTCTGTAGCAAAGGTTATGTTTAGGCTTCTCCTTAAGTCTACCTGCGTGTTTTTTTTATTTAATTTTAAGCTTCACTTTGTTTTGGCTATGTGAGACAACCATCTCTTCCACCCACCCATCTGCCCCCCTCTTCCACGTCAGTTTGCCTGTAACCGTCTGGTACAAGTTTCTGTGGTGCATCAAGTTGAAGTTATTCATTTTAGCACCCAGTCAATCCTTTAGGACAATCCAGAAACTGTGATAACAGTTCCTCTCTCATTACAGAAATATTCTCACATTTTCAGCTCAGCAGGAGTTATTTCTTACTTCATCCAGCTCCATATGGTTGTTTTATTTTAAAATAAACAAGATTGGGTTTTATGACATTACTAATAATAAAAGCCAAAGCATTTCATTCTGTATGAACATAGTATAAAATCAAAAGAATCATAAATACAGAAACAGTGACTTATAATAGAGATTCATAGGAACATTTTCCCAAATGTCTGCATGCACTGACTGAGCCACCCATTAGACACACTCGAACATAGAGACAGAGGAACAGAGACACTTTGACAAGCTTGTATACTATTTGCCTGTGTGAGGTCACCCTTGTGTGGGTAGGATTACATCAGATAAAGAAAGAAGAAGCTCATCTCTTCTTCAAATAAGGAGAGTTAAATTGACTGAGAGAAATGCAAGCAAATAATGATATTTTTACCAGGACCCCAAGCACTTTATTACCTGCTTTCCTTTCCCGTAGACTGTCAAAATATGGAAACACTACTCAGAGGTACTTACAATCGTTAGAGACTGATTATCTTCAGTAAATCTTCTGATCATTGGGAGGTGAGTAATTCAGGTGAAACCAAGCAGAGACAGGTGACTGAAGAACAACTACATACAGATTGCACAACTGATGTACTCAATGTTTTGTCTTCTCTGGTTTTTCTAACATGCCCTTATGTACTGATAAGGTCAGCAGTTTTATTGAAAGTGGACAACACCTCCCAGGAGACTGAGGTTTTTTTTCTAGCCAAATAGCCAGTGTGCTGATCTTATTATTTTTTTTCATAAAAACTGTGGTTCAGAGGTCCCTAAGGAATAAAGGGAGCCATGAGTCATATTACTCGAGATAATGAGCTGCCTGCCAATGCACATTCCCCTTCCTTCCACTCCTACATGTTTGATCATGTTGCTGCATGTGTCACACAGCCACCAAAATATAGACAGCTCCATAGTTTAAACTGTTTGGTGTTCAGAAAATTCAAATAGATGCAATTGTTATATATTTTTTCTCATTAAAATCATTGTTATTCAGTGAAGGAAATTCCCTTCAACATGTGTTTGTCAAATTAAAATAACTTTACCTCGGTTTCACATTCACTCATTCAGTTCCTGGTTAGTCTAGAATGACTTAGTCAGACTCAGAAATGTGTGGGCCCCATTCCCTTTTCTAGTCCATATACCTCTCTGAGGATTTAAACTATTTCAAGCTAAACAGGAAGCACTACTATTGGCTAATCCCAGTCACCTTTGACCTCCCACTTCACTCTAAAGGAATCTCGTGGTAGTGTTTTTTACCAGACTCTGTGATGTTGTGTGAACCACTACTTTCAGCTTAAAATAGCCGTGGAACCAGAATGCACGCCCTGTAAGTGTGCCGTTCCAGTGATTCTCAAGAGGCTAATTGGAAACAGAAGCACGATGATGTAGCAGCTGCATGTGATGATGAGATCCCACATTCCTAAATCTACCCACAGTGGAGCCAAATTTGGATTTTATTTGTTTTATTTTATGGACTTTTTATACTAAATTGAGGCCTTTCCTTCCATTTTCTATTTTATGTTTCTTTTTGTTCAAATTTTGATCAAATTGGATTTTTGTTACATCAATTTATTGTTTTTTTTGTTGTTTTTTTAAAAACATTTTATAGACACTTTTTGAAGAGAAAAAAAGCTTGAAAACACGTTAAAACCTAAATGAAAATCACTAGTAACTGGCATTATATGGAAAATGAAAGGTTTGTAAAATCACTGTCCAAACTACAAAAGCAAAGTTTTGGGATCAAAAATATATATTTAATTTAATTTGTTTACATGTACAGAACTAGAAAAACATAGTTTAAACCCAAAGACACGACAAAATTGGAAATTTGTTGCCTAGTGTTATTTATCTGTATGCTTTAGCCTATGGCTGTTCTGTGTCACCAACTGGCTCAAAAACAATTAGCCAAGTTCCAACAGGTGTTTTTCCTCTTAGAACCTACCTTCCTCACCTGTCTCCTACACAAAACCAAGGGTGCATTCCAAAAGTGCCACCCATCTTCCTAACCACCTTTCCTTGACCTCAGTCAAGGTCAAGGAAAGGTGGTAAGAAGAATTCATAAATACCTAGGAAAAGCGAACACTGATGTGCTGAGAATCCAAACTAGTTTCCTTAACAATCTGACACTGGATGTCTGCTGTGTTGAACTACAATGTGCAGAAGTTGGACCATAAAAGGTGCATCTTACTTCATTACAATGTGTTCTTAATGTGTGTTTTTTTTAAATGCAGGTCATGTAAATGAGAACAGTCTATGAAAAATATTCCTTCATTGCAAAGGCTGGAATTTTAAAGGAAAAGGAACATAGAGGGCCAGATTTAAAGCCTTCTTCTAACATTAAAGCAATTTACTAAAGCAGCAAGGTGTCATTTTTGTGACTGACAGTTGAGGATATGAGTATTTTTGCAGATGGCACATTGGATGGATGGCTCCATAGTCCATTTACCTGCTGGATAGTGATGCAGTGCAGCTCCTTTCCTCATCTTCCTTGTTTAGGATTTCTGTGACTTAACCCAGCCGACCTAAAGTAAACATTAATTAATGAAAATCCCAAAAGCTGCAGTACAACCTTGCTAATGCAAACTGAATTATACAGAACCCTAAATACACCCTGATTAAAGAATATAGCTTATAATCTAGATTTAGAGAGCTTTTATAAATCTATGTTCATGGACAAGAAGCAGATTTTCTTTCAGCAGTCGTGTGGTGTTCAGAGTTCAGCTGTGTGTGCAATAGCCTGTTGATGAAAATTCTATGCATTTTAACAGGTTATGGCATGAAATGGAAAACGCAGATATAATTAGTATTTGCATGATGTGGGCCACTGTGTCAGTTTGGTTGATAGTTGGTATGTTTTCATCTCCTTTTCATAGAGGATGGTCCCAGTGTATCCCACGTTAAAGGATGTAATAAAGGAAACACTGAAGTGGTCACTTCACACAGTTAGGAGCCTTCCTAAAAAAAATGGCTATTTTTGGAATGTATGTTGAGAAGAGGGTGTAAACGAACTGGCAGAGTGGGAGGAATCACCTCAACAAGGTGCATTCCCCCTTTCAGGATTAATGAAGTCACTGGTATTGAATGCAACACTGGACATCGAGTATTAAAAGAAATCCTCTCGTTAACTAAATGGGAAAGGTCAATTAATTTGTGTACCCTATTAATGTTACAAACCAATAAACAGCATAATTTTTTTTGAATATGTCAACAAATGTGTTACATATTGTGATATATTAGCATAGAGCTGTGCTATCGTAGCCCCATTAGCACTAAAGTTAAACAAGAGCTATATAAATTGTATATTCTGTAAAATGTAATTTTTTTTCATTTAGTATTACATTTAGTATTAAATGTTATGAAAGCCACATTAACAAAATATCTTGATGAGCAAAATTATATTCACAGATAAAGCAAACACATAAGAAATGAAAAGCTGTTCTTACCTACTGCTGATACTCCACAAAGTATGTTTTCAAGATTCGCCCTGAAACCTTTGATCATGCCATTAATATCCAGTTGTTACCTTAATAAACGTTAGCCTTTTGCTCCCTTGCAGCAAAGAAATAGCAAGTGTACTTTGGTAGTCATCATTAGTACTGTAGGAGCAGCTTGTGGATTCTGATGATCTGTTAGATTTTGTTGTTTTTTTCAAGGATTCGTTAAGAAATCTGAAATGCATTTTTCAAAGCCATTTTATTGTGCAGCTGTGCTCCTGTTTACAAGTCTGTTGACCACACTTTAGGCCAAGTAACAAAAAGATTAAAGAAGCTTTATTGTCATTGTACAAAGAAAAAAAATACAATAAAACTGGAGCAGTGCAGTATATAGTGTTAAAATATACAATAGCATGGAAAAATATATTAACATAATGATCGAAGAAGAATAAGATATATACACCTACAGACTGAAAATTCACGTTATCCACTATTAAAAACTTACTTAAATGAAAAACAATAGAATAAATTAGAAAAAGAAAATGAAAAAAAAATGACAAAATGCATTATTACTATTTTTTTCCGTAGTTGTAAATACAGATCCTTTACAACTCGTCAGGGAATGCTGCAACACCCTCAGCACCCCGGTTCCCCACAGCCTTGGCTGATAAGCTTGCCACAGGAAGATCACAGATGTTATTAATATCGTACATCAAAATCAGTTCTAGTCCTAAGGTTCATAAAACTGAAGCAGGTAGATGGAATTCAGCGATCACTTACTTATTTACACCTATGCCTACACGACCTAGCTGTACGTTTGATAAAATGACTTTGATTTGGAGCCCGTGTCCATTACACTAAATTGTAGCTCCCCTTAGCGGCGAATGTTTGTTATTGCTGCCTACTACAGGGTACACCCTGGTCACCAGTCTGTTGCAGGGCTAACACAGCGACAGACAACCATCAACGCTCACATTCACACTTATGACCAGTTAAGAATCACCAGTTAATCTAACCTCATGTAGAGTGCAGTGAAAAATATTTGCCCCCTTCTTGATTTATAGTTTTTAGCATATTTGCCAGACTTAAGTGTTGCAGATCATCAAACGACAAAGCTAACCTGAATAAACACAAAATGCAGTTGTTTTAAAATAATTATTTCATTTATTAATCGGAAAAAAACCCTATCCAGACCTTTCTGGCCCTGTGTGAAAAAGTAATTTCTTTTAAACCTAATAACTGAATGTGCCACCCTTGGCAGCTAGAACTGCAATCAAGCATTTGCGATAAGTGGCAATGGGTCTTTCACGTCGCTGTCGAGGAATTTTGGCCCACTTTTCTTTACAGAATAGATTTTAATTTAGCCACATTGGAGGGTTTTTGAGAATGCATTGCTTCCTTATTCATACAATCCAGTGAATTAGTAAGTTTCTTAATATGATTTATCTATAGCACAATAAGAGCTAGAAATGGTGTCTTCCAGACGTAAACAATTAATTTTTATATAGAAATTCAACTGATAATTTATTTATTCTTTTTTAAATAGTCACCCTTCGACCACGTATTGGCTCGCTTAATCATAAACAAGACACTGTGAAACGAGGTATGTTAAATTAAAATATTACTTTAAATACATTTTCAGGTTAAGAGGTTATATGAGATACTAAGGAGAATATACAACGCAATATTCTATTCTATTCTATCGAAAATGCGCTGAAACGGATGTTTACGTTAGCCACAGGATGTTGTTACAAATCCGACACGAGGAGGAAAGCAGGCCACTCACTCGGGTCTTTCCATAGTGAGCCACGAAGTGCAAACTCGTTCTACTGTAACTGGTACCGAAGCTCCACCATTGGCTCCAGCCACCCGTCCGCCGGGGAAAGGAGGCGGGGAGGGAGGGGGAGGGGGAGGGGAGGGGGGCGATTTGCTGAATGACGGCTCGATTTGTGTTGACACTTGAGTTCCGAGACAGCCTACGGGAAATACACAGGCCTTCCTACATTACATTTCCACCTTGCAAAGATAAGGAGAAACGTCTAATCCTTTCCTTTAACACCGGGAGATGTTCATGACCGTGCAGGGACTGCGTGACGGGGCTACGCGGAGTCGAGGCGAAGCGGACGTTTTCGCAGGTTGAACCTATTTCGGCACCGAGGAGGGGAGCCAACACAAGTCAATACATGGTGTTAGTCTCTATAGGCAGTTAGGCAGGTTTATATTAAAAGGAAGGATAGGCGGTGCAAGCTAATTCCTGGAAATACAGACCTCCGGCCAGAATGACATACCCTACGTATGCAGGTTGGAGTTTATTCGCTGAAGTTAACGCTCAGACTTGGGCTGCCAACAGCGTGTAGGAAGCTAGTGTGCCAGTAAAAACACCGTCCGTCTTGCACATTTGACAGATAACCAATCAAAGCTGTTATTCAAATCGGTCCGCTTATGTCAGTGACCTATATCTCATGCATGTGCGTGAAGAGCCCACAGTAACCGCTCCACCAGACCAGACAGCATGGGGACCAATGGGCTAGACAATCAAGCGGAACCGTCCGGCGGAGAGTCCCGGACGGAGCAGCCGGCTCCCGGTCCTCAGGTGGAGCAGATGGATGCACCCCAAGAACCAGACAGGAGAAAGGATGATAATGTGGACGGTAGCGAGGGTAACATCGTGAAGGAAGACAGCAATATGCAGCTGATCGAGACCGGGTGCAAGCTACCCTCCAACCCAGGGTCGGACTCCGAAACGGGGGTGCAGATAGAGAAGCCCGGTCACGAAGCCGGGTTCGACCCACCCGAAGGTGGTTTCGGCTGGCTGGTGGTTTTGGCTGCAACCTGGTGTAACGGGTCGATCTTTGGGATTCAAAACTCTTTCGGTATCCTGCATACGATGCTGGTTAAGGAGCACACAGACCCCGAAGACCAAACGTCCCAGTTCAAAGTGGGTGAGTAATAGTACCTGAGCAGTATCACCTGAGTATCTGCTCAGGTGAGCTGAAGATGAAGCCACGCGTCGGCTGGTGGACAGGAAGCTCTTGGTGCAGTTCTTAGTCATGATTATAGGAACATTTAAAAAGGTGGAAACTGGACCTGTGGATAAATAATTTAATATGAAAGATGATCAGTATAATAAAGGTTTGCGATACAGCAACTTTATAGTTACTTTGTGATTTGCATGCTTTTATATGCATATGCACCCATCTAAAACTATGAATCACCTTAGAATTAAGTGAGACTAACTTGAATTCAAAGTGGGACACTAAACATAGTGATAAATAGAACAGGTGCCTCACCAAAACATGTAAAATATGCTTATCTTATTTATTTTTTAATTTATTTTCTACAAAATTTCTCCTTACAACCTGTGGGAGTCTCTTGTTTCGGAAAGCACCAGCATTTTATTGAGTTACAGGCACTTAACTGAAAAAGTACTGTAGGCACTTGTTGACTATTCATTAAGGCCATTCTATTTACTGGCAACCCAGCTTGTTACAAAGGGTCCTTTGATTAAGGTTTTTGCATGAGGACTTAAAGATATAGTGAGCATAAAGGACTGAATGTTTGTGAACGTTTGTACTCATACTGAGACGATATTTAAGTTTTTTTTTTTTGGTAATTTACTCTCCTCTTTATTCCCTCCAGGCAAACAAAAACAAAGAGAGAATTTAAGCTCTTTATCACACTTTGAAAATTTAGCCAGAATAAAGCGGTTTGGTTAAGTGTTGGCCACTGCCATTGGCATATGTCATCTATATAGCAGATAGGATAATAGCAATCAGCAAGGCCAATATTGGCCCATACCACGTCAGGCCCAGTTCCCTGGTTCTCTGGTTGCTGGTTCCCTAGAACCCTAGATCCCTAGAGGCTGACTTTAAAAAAGTTTAGGTTCAGATTTTTCCCTCAGAATTTGAAATAGAGTCTTTGGTCTGTTATTAATTTTTGTTTCTTTCCCTTTCATTTAGACGGTTGAAGTCCCATGTACCTTGGTTTATATATAAACCAGGGCTATTGCTGCCACATGTAGTATTTAATAGAAGTTAACAGGTATAAATGGCTAGACTCATGCCAATTGTCTACCCACTGCTCCCATTTCAACTATTCTGTTTGGGATTATAACATAAGCTTTCATTTGTAAATGCTCAGGCTATTTCTCCTTCTTTGGTCCCCAATTGCTCTCTCCTCTCAGGAATGAGAAAGGCAATATCGAAAGCAGTCAAGGAAATCCATCTAAATAAAGTAATCACTGATGTTACTTTTCAGGAATGTGGCAGTTTGGTCTTGTTTTTGCAGATAAATTAGTTCCCAGAAGCAATGGGGCAAAGCTTTTTTCTGTCTGCTGGTGCTCCATCATTTGTTTGTAGGAATGACATTTTCGTGTGCCTGTAACTCCAGTAGGGAAATTGCTGCTCTTTTGTCACTTCACAAAGTCAGTGTCCAATTTATTGCCAATGAAGTTCTGGGGCTTCTGGGCAAAACTTGGCTTCTAGCTTTGCACTTGTTCATCTTGTTAATAAGTACTGACTAAATGAGTAATCATAGGAATTCTTTTTGGGGGGGAGAAGAAAGGGTTTCTCCTTCTTTTCTTTCTCTTTCTCCCCTTCTCAGTTTGAAAACCATGAAAGCTGGTACTGCAGAGTGCTGATCCGTATAGAAAAGTGTTTTGAGCATGGGAATCACCCAGTAACAGGAGTGGGTGTTTTTGTTAAATCCCTCGACAGGTTTCACAAGGACATGAAAAAGGTTAAGGTCACAATGTGGGAAGGGATTATGGCTCTAATGCTGTTTGTTGGAACAAATGTAACTTTTTATTATTATCAGTGTAAAAGCAGTGTAAAACCTTTTTTTTTTTTTAAATTTCTTTTTATCTATGTCCAGATTTCTCTAGAGAAATTGTGCATCTGTGGGTATCACATTTCATTCAGGTGTTGTGCAGTAGAAAGCTGAGGATCATGGACTTGTTAGCCCTGAAAACAGATACAGTATGACATTTAGAGTCACCTGAAATGAGAAATATATCTTATTTGTTACAGGAGCAGAGGGGCAGTTTTTACAAGTTATTCTCATTTTTTAAAAACTTATTTAGGATTTCATCTCCAGTATTTTCTTGGATTTAATTCAGGGTTGTGCTCATATGTGAACAGATTAAGTGAGTAGGCTGAGACCTGACCTTTTTACCTCAGCAGCAGGAGAAAACACAGGGGAACAGCTTAACTACAGTAGCTATGATCTGAAAGGCTCCTTTTGAACTATCCGCTCTAAATTCACACATGTAGAACATTTTAAAAGATGTCAAACTGCTTCACTAGCAAAAAAGTACAGCACCAAGGGATAACAAAAGGCTGGATATAGTTAAGTCTTACTTAGAGAGCACTATTAGGTCTTGCTGAGATCTTTTATAAACCTTGAGGAGTAAACAGGTGATTTTCAAAATACCCCAACAGTATCAAGGAGAGGGATAAGAACAGTGTTTTTAAAAAAAATATTTAATAATGGAGAATGGCAGCACAACATCTTGAGTAATTTTGTTCCTGTTTTGGCCACAAAAATGTAGGTAAAATTGTGAAGTGAATGCATGTACCCAGTACAACTTTCTTTGAAAATGAAAACAACAAAAAAAGTGCTGGTTTTATAATCAGTGAAGAGTGAGCCCCTTGTGAGGTGGTGTTTGACTGAACATGGCTGCGCCGAATATGGGAGAATAGTTCAAAATGCAGCCGGCACTGTTTCAGCTGCAACAGAGTTCGCAAAAAGGGAATGTGTGTGAAGGGGTAGAAGAAAGGGACTGAGTGAGCGAGGAATTAATTTTTCATTGATGCCTGAAACTATTTCCATCTATACACCCCCATGAAACAGAGCAGGAAGAAAATTGTGATGAGAAAAAGTAGCTCTCCACGTCCTGTTTGTGTCTAAATGTAAAGTTGATTTACTTACTGAGCATTATGAATTTTATTCTCTCTCAAAAACACACTTAATGACTCTGTAGTAACTATACCAGTAGGTTATGGTATCTCTGTGAAGGTCGAGAAAACATCTGATGACTCCAGTCGTAGAACCCCCTGGCTTCAGTCACCTAACTTACATCAAAACCCTCTAGCTTTAATATGCAGTGATATGTGTGCTAGGCTTCACAAAGCCACAGATCTGTAGTTTCTCAGGGACCTAAGCATTGCCTGGCTTTCTTCATTGTGTACTCTGAAAGAAAGATTACAAAGAACCTATATGATTTAACTCAGATATTTATCATTCCTCCCACAGTGAGCTCTAACATATTGCCAAAAGTATTCACTCGTCTGCCTTCACACGCATACAAACTTGAGTGACATCCCATTCTTAATCCATAGTTTTATATGATGTCGGCCCACCCTATAACAGTTTCAGCTCTTCTGGGAAGGCTTTCCACAAGGTTTAAGAAGGTGTTTCTTGACCATTCTTCCAGAAGCGCATTTGCAAGGTCAGACACTGATGTTGAATGAGAAGGCCTGGCTTGCAGTCGCTGCTCTAATTCATCCCAAAGGTGTTCTGTCGGGTTGAGGTCAGCACTCTCGGCAGGCCACTCAAGTTCTTCCACACCAAACTCGCTCATCCATGTCTTTATGGACCTTGGTTTGTGCACTGGTGCGCAGTCATTTGGAACAGGAAGGGACCATCCCCAAACTGTTCCCACAAAGTTGGGAGCATGAAATTGCCCAAAATGTCTTGGTATTCCAAAGCATTAAAAATTTATTTCACTGGAACTAAGGGGCCGAGCCCAACTCCTGAAAAACAACCCCACACCATAATCCTCCCTCCACCAAACCTTACACTGGGCACAATGCAGTCAGACAAGTACCGTTGTCCTGGCAAACCCAGCCTTGTGCATTGGATTGCCAAACAGAGAAGCATGAATCATCGCTCCAGAGAACACGTTTCCACTATAGAGTCCAGTGGCAGCGTGCTTTACACTACTGCATCTGATGCTTTGCATTGTGCCTGGTGATATAAGCCTTGGATCTAGCAGCTTAGCCATGGAAACTCATTCCATGAAGCTCTCTATGCACTGTTATTGAGCTAATCTGTAGGCCACATGAAGTTTGAAGGTCTGTAGCGATTGACTCTGCAGAAAGTCTGCGCATTATGCACCTCAGCCTCTGATGACCCCTCTCTGTCATTTTACGTGGCCTACCACTTCATGGCTGAGTTGCTGTTGTTCCCAATTTCTTCCATTTTGTTATAATCCCATTAACAGTTAACTGTGGGATATTTAGTAGTCAGGAAATTTCATGACTGGACTTGTTGCACAGGTGGCATCCTATTACGGTACCACACTGGAATTCATTGAGCTCATGAGAGCGACCCATTCTTTTACAAATGTTTGTAGAGGCAGTCTGCATGCCTAGGTGCCTGGTTTTATACAGCTGTGGCCATGGAAGTGATTGGAACACCTGAATTCAATGATTTGGATGGGTGAGTGAATACCTTTGGCAATATATGGACCATAATAGCTAGAACCAGAGGGATTAAAGGGATTAAGGTGACAGATTTGGCTTCAAAGACTTTGATGTTAAAAATTCACAGAGGAAATGAGCACACTGAGTGAAAGATTCATAAATTGCATTATACTTGTTCTTGGATATCTTGCAGAATGTTCCAGACAAGCATGTAACAATAAAAAAAAATCACCAAGGCACGGTGAACAATTCTTTGGCCCAGTGGCTTGATGTGGAACTTGAAACAGGCATGGCTCACCGGAACTAAATGAAGCATGCTCCAGTGAAACTGAGAGACTATGTCCAGCAGAATAAATGCTGTTACTGTTGAAAGCAAAGTCACAAAATATTGAAAACGCAAACTCAATTAACTAAAGCCTGATAGGAATATATTATATTTTTACTAACATATTAGGCACATCTATAGTAAATTATAATAATAAATTCCTTAATTAATTCACTAGGTATCAAAAATCACTGAAATTGGTCATTATTTAATTTTTTTTTAACAAAAAGGAAAACAATAAAATACATAATACAAAACACTAGAAAAAAAGTAAAAAAAAAACCCAAACAAAAATAAAACACAGAACTAACTGAAAATTTTTTAATTACAATTTAAAAGGTAAGTTCACCTTAAAAGCAGTACAAATAGAGCAGGGTAAAAACTAGCCTCTCTGTACAAATAGACTACATAACCTTGATGGTAAATAAATCGGATTTGTAGCTGATTGTACTGCTGAACAATTGTCACATTTCTTTAACCAACAACATCAATTTCTATAGCAGGTAACTATTTTTCTGTCATTGGTCTGGACAGTAGCTCAACATGTACTACCTTTACATAGAAAACTGATGATGTGTAAAAAAATAAAATAAAATGTTGGTGCTCATCAGTGCTGATTTCAATGTAAGTGACATTTTTTGCCATTAATTACTGTCAGAATTTCAGGTTACTATCTCAAAATTTCAACTTACTAATTCAAACTTCTGTGAAAATGACTTGAAATTGACAAAATAATTTGAAATTCGAGTTATTAAATGAAAATTGTGAGCTCATATCTCAAAATTTCAACTTAGCTCTGCCAATCAGGAAATGTTTGTTTCAGTGACAGAAACAAGCTTTCCTAAGCTGTTGAGTGTTGGTGTCTTTCATGCAAACTATAGGCAACCGAGCCACCGTTAACATAATATTCCAAAATGGTTGCAATTAGAGTTGTCATTGTGTGAACCTGCTTCATTGCATACCCTGCTTAGCTCTACATTTCCACTACCTGAGCCTTTAACCAGACAAACAACAAACCCAATGGTTAGACACTCCCTCAAAGTGTGGTCATAATACAGAAGAACCTTTTCGGCTGGATTAGTCCTCTTATAAGATTTGCATAGCAATAAAACATTAACATCTTTTGAACAGTTGAGACTAAAATATAAAATTCCTAATTCCCATTTCTTTCAGTGTCTGCAAGTTCATAGTTTTGTTACTTCCCATTTAGCTCACTTCCCATCTTTGCCAGGTAGCGCTCTCCTGGATGCTGTTTTAAATCTCAACCCCCATTTTAAATTAGCTATAGAACCTCTTGGCATTATAGGAATGGAGTGGTACCACTAGAACTCCATCTTAGCTTGTGCAGCAACAGTATGATAGCATTTGCAACCATCTTAGTAAGGAGACTTATGCTACTTAAATGAAAAGATAAACTTCCTCCAACATTTGCTTCATAGGTTAGAGACTTTTATGCATCATTTAATTCTGGAAAACAATTGTTATGCTGTAAGAGGTTGTGCACACAACTTTTACATTACCTAGCAACCAATTCTGAATCACATGGAAGAGGTGGCAACTATACACATCTTTGATTCATAGAACCCTTCCTTCCTTTTTTTTCTGTATGTATGTGTTTATGTTATAAATATAGATGGCATTCATATACATAGATATTTGCATAGCTATCTGATTACTTGCCCCTTATGTCTTTTTTAAATGTTTATATGTTCATTACTTTCTGATTTAATATTTTAACTTTCTTGTTATCTTGGTGTAACAGGGTAGGGCTAGATTTGGTTTGGGATCTGGGGGTAAAAATTATATATTTTTATTTCAAAATAATTTCATGTGCATTCAAAAAAAATCAATAAAGAAACTTTGAAAAAAACAAAAACAACTATAGGCAACCAGAGCAACCACAAGGATGGTTTTCAGTGCAGCACCGTATACCTCTTTACAACCAACAGTCAACCTCTAGCAACTGCTAACCATCTGGTTGGAGAATACACAAGTTTTCTTTTCCAACCATTGATTTCCAACCAGTCTCTAGACCTACGTGAACAGGCCTAAGATTACTTAGCTAACAGAATGTAGTGTGTGTATTGTGATGTTTTTTTTTCAGAAATGAAATGATAAGGAAGTTGGAGAGTGATGTTTTCTCATAGTCTTGGTTGTCTTTCCCTCTAATGATCTACCCTATTATATTAAATAAGTCACCCGTGATGATTCTATGCTGTATATACCTGCTAACTGTGTAAATAACTAAATACATTTGTGCATAGTGGGCTTGAATTTATGTCACATTTGGTATAAAACAACAAAGCAGTGAAAAATAGACTATTTTATGTATCTATCAAATTCTGTTACCTTCTATTACTGTCATGCAGTCAGGAGTAAGTTCTCTCTCTTTCTCAGTTAAGGATATGACTTTAGTGCAGGTCCGGCTATTAGATATCACTCTGGCTAAACAGCGTACCTGGTCTTGTCACATTGATTGGATTGCTGCCAAAATGGGTAGAGCAATGTTTGTACTCATTATGTGATGCATCTCAGTCAGACGGATCACAAAATTGCTGGTTCTATCTAATCTTGACTATTGATCGTTAGTTTGTGCAGAACAGATTTACATGTTTAGCAATTCACTGTTTATCCAGAGTAAGTACAGCGAGCATGCACAACCCCTGCAATTGGATAAAAGGCTGTTTAGTTTCTTTGATTACATCTAAATGGTTAGTAAGCCTGTTATTATGAGTAAGAAGTGCTATTGCCTCCCACCCCCCCACCCCAAGCATCTTTTGGAATAATTAAAAAATGTATGCACTGTAAGAGAAGAATTTTATTAGTCTGATATTAATTGTCCTGTCACTTTTAGTCTGATTCATGGCTGTATTTCTCTTAATTTAATTTTTGTCCTTGGTTCAGTTTAAAATATAAAACAAAACAATTATTCTTGATTTTGTTTTTTTTGTTCCTCGTTCAAAGACTTTTAACCTCTGCAAGACAGGCTCCATTAATAATGCTGCGAGAAAAGGAGAGCATTTTTAACTCGAACTTCACAACATTTATCTATTCATAACTTATATGTATTATTATATGAATATAAAAGTAACTGGCACATACTGTAATCATGCTCACTGGCCTGGACTTAGGAAACCAAGCAGTAATGAAAGGGACAAGCAGCGAGACCCGACAGTTGCTAGGAAACAAGTTCTTAGAATAGCAAGGAAGAGGTGTTAAGATCTGCCAAGTTGTATTGTAAAACACACTTTTGTTAATTACAGTGCCGCCTCCATAAGTATAATAACACTAAATTTCTTATGCATCCATGGGGAGGGGTCAAAAAGACTACTGTGAAGTTTGGTCTTGATAGGCCAAAGCATTGCTGAGATATAAGCTCACTTCCTTTTTGGTGATTTTGCCATCAAATTCAGTTAATTTTTGTGGACAATTAATTTTTGCTTCTGCGAACCAAAATGAAATGTGATAACTACGGACAAAATTTGCTGTGAAAAACTTGTTTCACTTTGTTTAAAATGGTGGCTCAGTCAATTCAGTCGACATCAAAACTTGGCACCTATCTGGCTCGGGATCCGTGATTAGTATAAGCTGAGACAAATGTCATTGTAAATCCGAACACATAAACCCTTAGCGGTCAAAATGCATTTTTAGTAATTACAGCACCCCCTAAAGGTCAAGTGTCACCAATTTTCTTGTGCATCCTTCTGAAGGGGTCTCAAGTCTACATACCAAGTTTGGTTTTGATAGGTTAAAGCATTGCCAAGATATGAGCTCAGTTCCTGTTTGGCGACTTTGTCACTGATTTTGAGTGGCTCTGACAGGCGAGTGCTTTGGAAAAATCAAAAATCCATCTGATAACTTTTTTGAAGCTTGGCGTGAAGATGATCTGAATCATTTTGGTGAACATTGGACAAACTTTGTGACCTGTGAAAACCTTTTAAGGGTTTCCATCAAATCCAATTATGCTGGAAAATCCAATATGGTGGAAAATGATAGGATAGGGTGAGTTGTTTCAACTAGATCCAAGATTTTCAACAGTACCTTGATTTTGAAAATCTATCACACAGGTCACAAATTATGGTTGCAAATGCAAGTCCAAATTTGCCCCAGTGGTGGCACTACAGTGCTCAAGATAGTGGCACATAACTTGGTGAAAATATCACAACTTTCGGACCAGACAGTTTGAGGGGCTGCCATAGACAACAATTAGAGAGGAAAAAGTTGATGATGATGAAGAATAATAACAATAATAAGAAAAAACTCTAATCACCATGGGTACTTGGACCATCGCTACTTGGCCCCCATTAATATAATAAGAAAGCCTAGAATCGCTGTGGGTGCCCGCAGTCTCGCTGCTTGGCCCCCAAAGGCACAAGTAGCAAAACACACACTAACTATACAGTGTATAGTTTGGAATAGGTCATACTGCAGCAGTAACAGTGGTAACAAACAAGTGAAAACTAGTCAGAGACTGGGAAATGTGAAAGAAGTTTTACTAAACTGCCGAAAGCTGTGTTCCAAATATTGAGTCGTGCTTGATCATATCTCTTGTTTTCTTTGTGTGACCTTGTTGTGCATTATTTGTCTTGGCCACCGTTATCAGTCAGGTGAAACAATAACTTTTAAACTCTGTTTTACTTTAAAGCTGTTAATTTATGGCCCAGAATGGTGTCTTTATTTAAATTAAAAAGCCTGTAACAGATTATTTGAAAGACAGTGGAAAAGCAAAATTGAACTGAAACATGTGCTTTTAACATTTGTATACTCGGTGGTTGGAGAAGCTGGGGGAATCTTCAAAACAATAATTTCAGGTTTCCCTGTGTATTTCTTTAGTGGTCAGAAACTAGTTCTTTCATCATTTTAGGTGTGGTTAATACTCATTGTCTGGCTTTTCTCAAAAACATTTTATTAAGTGACTTAATGCAATATTCTATCCACAATTCAGGCAGGTGTCTGTGCTGCCACAAACATGCCTTAAATCATTAACGTAGTGCTGTGCTCTTTGTAGTGCATTATTTTTTTCTCCGCTGCTCCAGATTTCTCCAGCATCTCCCAGGGCAACTGTTAAATCTCAGGTTGGCAGATCAGGGTGCACCGTGGCATTTTTAGCATTCCAGTGGACAGTTGAATGGATTCAGGTTGGATCAAAGTCTCATGAGGCTCTGCACACTCATAAAAATGTGTTTAAAGATGTGTAAAAGGAGGGATTGGACTGTTGTTGGTTTAACGTGTTTAGTTTTTAAGGATTCATTTCAGGTGCTTTGCCTGCATTTAGATAGTGCACCTAAAATAGACAGGATGAGGTCCACTTAATCGGGTGTTTGACTAGGGGCTCAATTCTTGATGGCATTTTAGCCTATGGGGTATGCACCCTAACTGTTAGGCTATCAGTGTGCCTTGAATTTGAATACCCAAATGCATTTATTTATAGATGTTTTTGCAGAAACCATTACATCCTACAATGCAGTTAAATCCAGCCCAATTCAGTTGTGCTTCTACACCGACACATGACATACTATAATCTCTGCAAAACACATCCAGTAAAAAGAAAAATCATGGATCACACTTTTCAGCTTGATTAATTGTGTAAACACAAGCAGTTTACACTCACTCACAGCCTGAAGTAAGATACGATTAGTAACCATCAGAAGGAATGGTTGATTATTCTGTGATTGGTACCAAGTAAACTCAAGGAGCATCCTGATAGCTTTGCTGTCTGAGCTCATTTATGAGCTGAGTCTGAGCTGCTTGAAGACACTCCTCTTTGAACTGTGACAGATGGTCCTCCAAATGCCTTCTACTAACAAGCCCTTGCAAACTGTTAGCCTCACCTGTTGTACTTTCTATATTTGTGCTACAACAAGGCATGCAAACACAACATCCTTATCATCCTACTGGCTTCCTTACATTTCTATTTTATGCTGCCATTTGATGCAAACATTGTTTTCTCAGGTTCTAAAATTAATATTTTTTCCTTATTTTTGACTTCTAACCATGACATTAAAGTGTTATTCTTGGACTCTACTATAGTATCCTTGCATGATTCACAGTTAAAAGAACATGTTTTATCTAATGCTGCACCTTAGCACAGCCTCTTAGGTCATCCACTGTCTGAAACAAGCAGTTTTAGCACCTTTCCACCTACATTTATGCCAAATTTGTTGTGAAAATAAGGAAAACAGGTCCTATAACTTGCAAAATGCCAAACATTTTTCATGTCAGAGTCAGCTCCTCATTTAAACTTCTTTTTGTGTAAAAAAAAAAAAAAAAAAAAAAGAGAGGCTCCACTAGGCCTGCTGGATTTTAGCAGTACAATAGCACTGTATCTGTGTTTTCAGTTTACGGTGTGGCCATAGCTCCTGCCGAGGGCATTTTATGTTGCCCTGAGGAGCAAAAATATGTATGACTATTGTTTCTTTTAAGAGTGAGTCACCAAAAGACTTTCAGAACCAGTATGATGCATTGTTTAGGTTCAGGAGCATTTCCCCATGTCTGCGTCAGCCATGGAAAGTGTCGTCAGAAAGCATTTAAACATGTGTTTCTGATTGTTTGGGCTCACTGGGTCAAAAATGAAAGTAATTTTCAGGTTAAAGCAGCAATGCTTTTGCAGACATCTAAAGGGATGGTTTCTGACCCTGCTGGATACACTGGAAGTTGAAAAAGTTTTCATTGGTGCTTCTCAAAGCATTGAAAAGAGAAAACAACAACACAAGACATCTTTCCAGGGACAATGTTTTTATTATTCCAGAAAATTCACAGGCCATTTTCTTTGCGGTTTCCTTTGAAAATATCTTACTTTCTGCCCCCTAAAACAAGGGGACTAAAGACCTATTATTCCTACACTAATCATCTAATATGAATGCTGATATGCTCAAATTAGGGCTGAAAGTTGGCAGTTAAACCTCATTATTTCACTTCAAATCCAGTGCCATGGACAACAAAATAGTGTCAGTTTCTGATTGCACTACAGCTGCTCATAAAAAAGGAGCAGCACTCTGTGATCCTTATAATTTTCCAACTGTGGTGTAGGTAATTTAAATGCCTGATTAAATTTCAGTATTGTAATGAAAGAAGCAAGAGGACCCTCAGTGATATAAATGGCTTAGTGTTCGTGCACTTATAGCTGTAGAATATATGGTTTGTTAAGACCAGAAGTCATCTAGGATGGAATAATGACACATATCACTCAAAGTAAACACAATATGTATAAATATATATATTTAATTATGCAACACAGAGAAGACATCCACAAAACACAGTTATCATACATGCATATATTAAAGCTGACCTACCCTAGAGCAAGCTAAACTCACTTGTCTTATATAAATTTCTTCTGCCATTAAACTGTCTCTTTAAAAATCACACAGTATTTTTCTGACAGAAAATATTTGTTACTCCAACGTACAGATGCGTCCTATACAGTCTGCTGCTTCCTGTCAGACTGCATCTATCACATTAAGAGATGGAAGCTTGTTAAACCCCCTCACAAACAGACATCTTCGGCATTTGGCTCCAGTTTCCCTCGCCGTGTTCTTTTGCTTTTGTTTTAAAGTGTTTAGACCTAATCCCCTCTAATGAGCACAGTGCGCTCAGTCTATTCACAGACCTTTGCTTTTGTCAGGGCACAGGGAAAATGGGCTTTGTTGTGGGGTTGGCCAGAATATAGAGTACACTGTAAAGCAATGAGACATGGGTCTATTGTTTTGACCCTCTCATTTTTATTTTGGACCTCCTGGTTTGTTGTGTCCACACTGGTTTAGTCACATTAATGGTACAGAACCAGTGCTAAGTACTTAACCAATACTTAAGTACTTAAGTTGTTGTTATCGACTTGGAGCTTCTGAAGAAAGCCTCGGGCCTTTTTTCTCTGTTTAACATTCACTTATTCATTCTAATCCCATTCTTAAGGTATTGAAATTCATAATATGACCCAATCTGGTAAGAGACACACAAAAACGACTATTTATGTCTGCAGTGTGGTAAAATTAAATGTTGATCAATTTAAAGCAAAAAACAAAACAAACAAAAAACAAAACATATGGAAACCACACCATAATACCAAAGTGACATCTATGCCATCTGTGCCAGATAGTGGGTTTTCCAAGGATGAGTGTGCAAGAAACAGCAGTGCATGTCCAGATGGGAAAAGCCACAATCACTAGCTGAGATTAAGTTAAGAGCCTGTGGTATTTTCCAGACAAACCAGCTGGTCATGTAGTCATGAACAGGAAACAGGAAAAGTGTTGCAGGTGGTAGTTTGAATGATCTTGAGAGCTACATCAGGAAAAAAAAAAAAAGATTAGAAACTGGGGAAATGCAGTGAGCGCAATTCAGCAGTAGAAGCACCTGGAATCTTTAGAGCTATTCACCCTTTTAAGTTTTAACTATGTTTTTATGTTTGCTAAATTTTATGGCTTGTATTTCTCACTCCATGCAACTTGAGGCTGAATGCTATTTTCATGGACCGTGACCCTTGATGCTATTTAGAATTTTTTTTAGAATTATTATCCACCATGGGGTTAAAATTGGAGGTGTGTTTATCTAATTTTTAAATATTTTTCAAGCTCTTCAAAGTGGTTGGTGCTAGATTTGATTGCCCAGAGGCATGTACTGTTCTGAATGGTTGTTACGATGTAGCTGACTTATTTCTTGCTGAATTTATCAGGCACACAGTGAGACAAAACTGTCACTAGTTAAAAAATACTACTGCTGCTGGATAAAGTCTCACCATGAGCTTTCCCTGTACATGAATAATTTAAACATCATAATGCAGGCAGTTTGAACTCTCTTACTCAGTGTGACTCTTACTCATTCAGATAAAACTTTATAAATCCCCTCATATTGCACTGGCAATACAAATTGCACTGGTCAATTTGTAGTTCTATTGTTATAGATTACATTTTATGTAGAAACACTGGTAAAAAAAAAAACCCACTATATGACAGTTTCAGCCTCTAGAATATTTCAAATTTTTTTCTTTTACTTTCAGAAAGTTTGATAGTTTAGAAGTTCTGGAATCTTGTAGGATTAAGCAAGTTTCTCTTTGAGTTCTGAAGCCAGATCTAAATCTAGGTTGGTAGAGACAAGTGATGTAACCATTACCACACCAGGTGCCACTGCTAACAGTTGTTTGGTGTAAAAATTACAATTTCTTTGGTGACTTACAGTATTATAAGTATTAGTTCTGGCCACAAACCTTACTTGGTATGTGGTGTGGTTATTATTGCCAGATAGGCTGGTCTGAGTATTTCAGAAACTGCTCATCTACTGGGATTTTCCCATATATCCATCTCTAGGGTTCACAGAGTATGGTCAGCAAAAAAGAAAATATCCACTGAGTGGCAGTTCTCTGAGTGAAAATGCCTTGTTGATCTCCGACATTGGAGGAGAATGGATGGACTAATTTGATAGCAAGGCAGCACCTCAAATGACCACTAGTTACAACCAAGGTATGTAGAAAGGGCCAGTTAAATGGCTGGACATATCAAAAAACAAAAAAATCCCCCCTTTTATCTCATGTGAATGAATAAACTATCGGAAGACTAGAGTCCCCTGCTTTAACTGTACCCTGTGTACCATCGCATATATACATGTACAGTGTAGCACATAGTGTTTAGGGCAGTGTCCACATTTAAGACTATTTATACAATCACTGAACTCAGTGTGTGTGTGTGTGTGTGTGTGTGTGTTTAAGTAGATAAATCATGTCATCAACCTGTTTAGCAGCCTTTCTATTCCACTGAACAACGTGACCCAAAGCCCAGACACCATGGTTAACATTAAAGCTACCTTTGCTCCCTCAGAGACTGGACCCAGACATGTGTTTGTTTGCACTACAGGGTACGTGGTGTCTCTGTTAGAGAAATCTTCCTCGTTATGTTTTAACATTGCATGAAAATTGCTCCACAAGCCAGAACTTTCCACTTTGATTCACTTTTTGATCTGCTTAATCACCATGAGAAATCTTATGCAGTGTGTCTGATCTACATGATGCAAGTGTAGACACAATAATGGGGAGAGTTATATAAATCTATATTAATAGCAAATCACATCAGGTGGTGGAGAGTCACAAAGACAGAGAAGTTTCCAAAAAACCTAGTGCATTGCATGCAAAGCTTTGTAGTTTTTCAAAGCTTTAGCAAATGTTGTGGGAAAATTTCATATTTTCTGAATTAATTAATGCCTACAGGGCAATTTAAAGGCAAGAATCAACATGCTACACATGTTTACTTTGAGTGTGGCTATCGCTGAGGTCAGGAAGCAGATTTGCACATGGCTTGCAAGCTCTCAAATACATTCAGCTAAACATAAAGATTTGCATAAAGGTCCAAGCATATGTGCACAAAGGCCTTATTGTTGTTCAGTGGTGTTTTTTTAAAACTTTCATACAATAATTTCTACAAACAAAATAAGATATGTTTTAAAATGATAAAGGACTGCATGGACTCTGATCTTTGCTCTGTGTACAAACTGGTAAACACTGTGTTTTATTTACTTTAGGTGATAGGTATAACACCTTGGATTTCCACATGCTTCTGATGATGAATTCTTTCTCCTCTCAACTTCCTCTCCAGCCTGGGTTGGGGCCCTGGCCATGGGCATGATCTTCTTCTGTTCACCTGTGGTCAGCATGTTCACAGACCACTTTGGCTGTAGGAAGACGGCTGTCAGTGGGGCAGCACTGGCTTTTATAGGGCTGCTCAGTACATCATTTGCAAAGTAAGACATGTTTGTCAGAAGTATAATTTGAAAAAGCTACAGCAGACATCATAAGAACCATGTGGTTAGCTGCAGGTGAACTGTGGGTACTATGTAGGTAGGGCAAACCTGCATTTGTCCCACTCTGGGCCACAGTTGGGTGCGCCTACACAAGACCGACAGCAGTTTTGCCTTTTGGGGCCCATATAAGCCCCAAATTCCCACAGAAAATCAATGTGGGGTCCATAGCGGTTTTGCTTTTTTTTTAATCTCCCAATAGAGATTTTTGTGGGTAATCCACAGTGGGCTTGCCCATAGCAAACCCATGAGGGCCCCATGTAGTCTAGCCCCAAGTGGGGTCCATAGCTGTTTTAGTCTTTTGGGTTCCTGTGAGGGTTTTCTGTGGGCAACAAATACTGGGTTTAATTATTATTATTTAATTGTTATTTTTTTAGCCCTAGTTTTTCTTTCTGACTTTCTTTTCTTTTTGAATTGTAGTTCCTTGATCCTTCGCTACTTCACATATGGCATATTGTTCCGGCTGTGGCTCCTCCTTCGCCTTCCAGCCCTCATTGGTCATCCTTGGCCACTCACTTCCGCCAGCGCCTGGGTCTGGCCAACGGCGTGGTGACGGCTGGTGCCAGCCTCTTCTCTATGGGCCTCCCGGTGTTCCTCAATAAGGTGGTGGAACCTCTGGGCCTCCGCAAAGCATTCCAGATCCTCAGTCTCTTCATGCTGATACAGGCCTTGCTGGCATTAACGTTCAAGCCTTTGCTCCCTGCTGGGGGAGGCATGGGCCCACCAGGCATTGATCCCAACCCTGCTGAATCCCAAACTCAAGCTACTGTTCAGGGTAGGAGCAGGTCGAGCAGAGCGATAACCACCATCAGGAAGTACTTCAACCTGCGTGTGTTTCACATCATCACATACCGGGTGTGGGCATTTGGAGTAGCTACAGCTGTGTTAGGCTACTTTGTGCCATATATCCATTTGGTAAGAACATCTCTCATGGGCTTGCTTGTATTTAACAATGTATGATGTTCTTGGCCTCAAATTATGTTACTCAAGGTAGTCAAAACTATAGATTTCAAGAAGTAATTGTTTCTCAATATTGCTGCTTTATAAATATTTACAGTCAGCTTGTTTTAGATTTGATAAGTAAATGAAAAATTATATATAAAAAAGGAACCATTGTTTAACAGTCTATCAGTTATTTCTGCTGTGCTAAAACATTCTGACCTCTTTACTGATATTATACACTTCCATAAAGAGTGTTAGAGATTAGTGGCATCCATAATCACGGGTTTGATATAAAAATGCTGTTTCTCAGCCGACACTGGGAGTGAGATTGATGTCAGAGCCATACTTCTCTAGGCCTTTTGGAAAAAGGACAACTGAATGCATGCCAGCAGAGTAAATGAGCATTGGCTGAAGATTGGCTTTGTCCCTCTCAATAAGGATGACGGAGTTTGTCACAATAGCTGCTGTGAGTAGCAGCACTCAGCTGCCAGGAGTTAGTTATGTTTTTCTTATTTTTTTTGTGCTTCAGCACACATATCTGCTCTGGAAATGTTCGTCCTTTGAAAAAAGATATTGCCCAAAGGGATATGAAAGATATATATTGCCCAAAGGGATATATATATATATATATATATATATATATATATATTTTAAATGTGTCATATTGACTCAGGAGAGCCTGTCAGTGTCTTACTGTTGGTTACCTAAACTTTCAGCTACAGAGGCTGAAAGTAAAAGAATGTGATTTATTTCTTTAGTCTACATCCAAAAACTCAAGTGTGTTTTCAAAATCTGTACTTGACCTATAACCGACTTTGGTGTGAGATAGTGAGATAGTAAAAAATGAAGATGAAGTGTAAAGTTGCTGTGAAGTTGATCTCCCTCTATCCAGATGTCGGATGTTCCAGCTCCGGCCTCCCTCTGTCAGGCCTGTTGTTTCAGGCCCGGGCCCAGATGTAAACACTGCCCCGGCCTTTGTATTGGCTCTACCACCTCAGGAAACCTCTCCTGTATGGCCTCTCTGTATCCCTAAACATACCTATCCTATGGCCATTGATGAATGTAGAGACCTTCAAAGCAGAGCAAATATTTCACAAGAACCAGCATGTTCAGGAAGGACTTCAGAGGGTGGTTTCATGTTTTGGATCTAATTTGGGGGGTCACTGCTAAAGGGAGTGGGAGGGTCTGACCTATATGCGTTGGTTCTTCCTGTTCTGCTGTTCCAAAAGTCTGTTGATGAGGACATTTTGTTAGTGTTTGGGTTTGATTTGGCGTTAAGGATGAACAATTCCACTCCAACAAATGCTGAGTTCAGTGTCTTCTCAGGAATGAAGCACACACACACACACACACACACACACACACACACACACACACACACACACACACACACACACACACACACACAAATATAAAACAGTTCATCAGCCTGTAATATCTTTCTGTAATATCTTTCTCATTATTTGCAACACAATAGCATGATTCACATTTAGAAACTAATAAAGAGTCCGCAGTAATGAATCTGCCTTGTTGTCTCAGATGTATTTTGTAAAGGAGCAGTTCAAGGAGACTGAAAAGGACTGGGTGCTCCTTGTTTGCATAGGAGCTTCATCAGGGGTGGGGCGCCTCACTTTTGGCAAGATTGGGGACCTCATTCCTGGTCTACAGAAAGTCTACATGCAGGTGAGGGAATGTAAATAATGTGGGCAGACTGATTTTCTTTAGTGTTTTTTATGTTTTTGTGGAAATTAATGCAATTCAGAGGGTATGTGCATGTGGATCATTAGCTAGAGTTTGCATATTGCCTACAGCCTCCCCTTTAGCCTCATATTAACAGGATTTTAATCATTTATTTGAACCATTTTAGCTATCATATTTTATCAGCCAACAATAAATGTTGCCATAGTGTTTGCATTTTTAATTTCTAAACATTCATATACACAAATTGGCCACTTTATTACTGTAGGTACACCTGATCAACATCTCATTGACGCAAGTATCTAAGCAGCCATTCATATGGCAGCAATTCAGTGCATTTAGACATGCAGATTGGTCAAGACAACCTGCTGAAGTTCAAGCTGAGCATCAAAATGTGGTGGGAAAGGTGATTGCAGATACAAACTAATTAAGACTGGTTTAAGTATTTCAAAAGCTGAAAGCAGAGACCTGGTCCAAAAAGAGAAAATATCCAGTGAGCAGCAGTTCTCTGGGCCAAAATGCATTGTTATTGCCAATGGTGAGAGGAAAGTGGCCTGCTTTGAGCTGATAGGAAGGCAGCAGGAACTCAAATAATGACTTGTGACAACCAAGTTATGCCAAATAGCATTTCGGAACACCCAACACGTGGAACCTTGTAGCACATAGGCTACAGCAGATGAAAACTACAGCAGGTGCCACTCCTGTCAGCTAGGAACAGGAAACGGAGGTTAGAATTCAAATGGACTCACCAAATTTGGACAACAGAAGACTGGAAAAACATTGCTTGGTCTGATGAGTCTCGACTTCTGCTGCATCATGCGGATGGTAGGCTTAAATTTGGTTAACAACATGAAAGCATTGATCCATCCTACTTGTATTAACAGTTCAGGCTGCTGCTGGTGGTGTAATGGTGTGGGGGGATATATGTATTTTTATACTTTGGACCACAGTGTACCATCTTCTGAGCAGGATCTACTATCTACCATCTTCCAGCAGTGTAATGTCTATATCACAAATATATCACAAAGCTCAAATCATGTCAAACTGCCTTCTTGAACTTGACAATGAGCTCATTGTACTTAAATGGCCTCCACAGTCACCAGATCTCAATCCAACAGAGCACCTTTGGGATGTGGTGGAATGGGAGATTTGCATCATGGATGTGCAGCCAATAAATGTGATGTGATGTTATGTCAATTTGGATCAAAATCTTTGAGGAATTTTTCCAGCACCTTGTTGAATCTATGTCATGAATAATTAAGGCAGATTTGAAGGCAAAAGGGAGTCCAACCCAGTATTAGCAAGGTGTACGTAATGAAATGAAATGTATTTTAAGAGATTTGTAAACATAACATTATGCAGTACATTCTCACACTGTGATGTTAATTTGCTACAGCTATACAACAGTGTGATAGCAATTGTTTCAAATTAAGATACTGTGAATGCTATTCAGTACGTTTTCTATAATTTTTAGGTTTTTGACACATGCCCAGTTACACTGTTTGCTAAGTACTAAAAGGGCTATTTTGTGTTATCTGGGCAAAATGAGAAATTAATTGTTATTAATGGCTTAATGGCATTACGTTCCTCAGATGCTATTTTGCACATACTTACTGTACCAGAATGAAAAGCAGCTTTGCCAGTGCCAGGAGAATTACATGACTGGTGAGTGACAGAGATGATTCAGTTCTCAGAAAATGGAAGGTGATTGCTGACGTATGTGTAGCTTCTGCTGAATGTATTGAGATTCATTCATTCAGCGGACTTATTCAAGCACATCACTGAATAAAGGGACACTGAGTGAGAAATTAATTAAAATATAAAAACACTGAAAATGTTTAAAGACTAAAATATAAAAGCTTAATTTGGAGTATTATTCATATATATTGTGTAGAAATAGTGTTCAAAAAGAATATGCTGACAGTGTGGTGGTGAATAATAAGGAGTCTGGTTGTGAAAGAGTCTCTTCTAGAGCCATTATCTTTCTTTTGTTCAGGTGTTATAATTGCTTAATTATACATTGTAGTACTTGTGAAGGGTTTTAAAGTAAGAACCGATGCTATGGGTTACCACAGATGTGATAAGAGAGCAACACGGCACTGAAAAAGTCCTGAATTGAAATCTACATGCACAAACAAAGGCAAAAAGAAAAGAAGATGAGCCAGCTGACAGTTAAGTTTACAATGTGTAGAGACCATCAAGGTATTGAAAGCTTGTTTATGGGTTCTTACTGTCTTTTTCAGGTGGTGTCTTTCATGGCTCTTGGCCTGATGTCCATGATGATTCCTCAGTGCTCCGTGTTCGAGGGGCTGGTGGTTGTGTGTGTGTTTCTGGGACTGTGTGATGGATGCTTCCTCACCATGATGGCTCCCATAGCTTTTGAGCTTGTTGGGCCCATGCAGGCCTCGCAGGCCATAGGTTACCTTCTGGGCCTCATGGCTATCCCTATGACCGCAGGTCCACCCATCGCTGGTAAGAAGCTATAGTGTGTGTGTGTGTGTGCGTGTTGACAGTAATGATGCACAATGAGTTGATTGATATTAGCAGAGAAAAACACTTACTAGGGTATACCCCAGCCTCTTGGGACAACAGTACAACAAATGTAGGGAGTAAAGGGAGAAAGACAAATGCACAGTAGGATAAAGTGTACACTGGTTTGTGTTTGGAAATGGTTGGGGTCCTGGCCAACCACTAGCTGTCTCCAAGGATTTGTATTCACAAAAAAGTACATACAGTTCTGAACTCTCCTCAGTCTGCTTTTCTTCTGTCCAGTTCTCTAATAGAATAATATATAAAAACACTAATCAAGTACGCTGATGACTCAAACATCCTTTGACTTCATCTTAACAATCTCTTTCACCTCTCACACATAACAGAGCTGCTTTTACTACATAACTCTCTGACTTCCTGGCAGCTTTTTCCTGGCCTTTGTAGTCTCAGCCAGCAGACTAAAACTCTTAGATGTCAAATGCTTAATGGATTTGTTCAAATGAAGAGTCATGCTGTCTGGCATATTTTTTTTAAAAAGAGAATTGTTTTTCAAAACAGCCTTCACTTTCTAATGGCAAGTTCCTGTTTTACATTGCAGCTTTAGAAACAGCAGTGCATCGAAACTGATTAATGCATTGAAATAGATATTCCAGTAATATCCATGGTGATACTGGAGGTTCAACTATGAATCCATATTTCTATACTAATACTATTATTATATTATTAAGCAGCTATTTTATACAGTTGGTTAAACAAAAACAAAGCAATATGACATTATATATCTACAGACTGTTCTATTAAAAAATAACTGGTAGTTGTAGACTTAGAGTATAAATTTCTTTTGCATAATCTTGCTTTCATTAATAAGATATAGCAGATCTGATTTCATAATGATTTTGTCTAATGCCCTCTATCCCCTCAATGTTGATTTAAAAAAAAAACACCCTGGGATAGACTGGAGATCTGTCCGGGTTGTACCCCCGCCTCTTGGCCTATGGCAGCTGGGATAGGCCCCCCCTGTGACCATGGATTTGATAAGCAGAAGAAAATAGATGGATGGAGTTTGAAATAAGCATATTAGGACCTTCTCATAAAAACCTGGCTATGGTGTACTCGTTCTCTTGCACTATGACAGCTGGGATAAGCTTGAGCCCCTCTGTGACCCTGAATTGGATAAGGAGTTAAGAAAATGGATGGGTGGATGGAGGGATAGTATTTTTGACTGGTACTGTACATAAAACATGTCTTTTACATACAAAACAGTATAGTCTGAACATGTTTGTCAATCTATGAGCATGTGTTGCTCTGTATAGTTTGTTCTGGAGCACGAATACATAAGCCATGTCATGCCATAAGCCTTGCTTTGTTGCTGTACTGTGAATATAGCATTTCTTTAGTTTTCTTTGTCAACATTTGGTGTGTACACATCCTATACTAAAGAAAACTAAGTGACATTTAAGTGCTATGTTATGTACACTCACTCATTCATATGAATGGGTGAGTGTGTCCAAACTTTTGACTGGTACTGTGTATCACAAGAGCACAATTTCCTTGTTAATTTCTGGCATTAAGGGCAGGCTGCCTGGGGGTGATGGAGATGTTTTTTTAGGCCTGAATAATCTCACTTATTTAAAGATGAATTCATGTTTTGAAAATGCATTAACATTAAATTGAGATATGTGAAGTTGACCTTCATGTCCAGACTCCTGGTGTGTCAGTATACTAAGATGCATTAGAGTACACTTCTGCATAGCTGTAGAAAATTGAGTCATTGTTGTTATTATTTGCTTTATTTTGCGGAGTTAAACTAATACCACTGTGTCATGCCACAGAGCTTGATCTTAGACATGGTTAGTTTAACCGAATGCTTAGTTAACATTAAAACCTACAAGCAGACAAAAGCAGCTAGACTTTTTTTTGTTTTTAAAAGATTTTTGTTTTTGTGTTTATTGGACAGTGACAGTGGAGAGTGTCAGGAACTCTAGGATAAAAGAACAGGAGAAAAGATATGCAGCAAGGGCCTGGGTACTGTGGGAAACAGGGACTGTGATGGCATTTGTACCTATTTGTGCCACACGGTTGTTTGGTTGCCCACCTGTCTCTTTTTAAACTAAAAATAAAACAGGCGTTCTAGCAACCCTGAACCATTAAAATTAATGTATTGTATTATTTAAATGTGTGATAATGCTTTTCAAGCTGCTCTGCCTTAAGACTAAAGCTGGCACACCACATTTTAGGATGTTGAACAAAGCTTATTGTCTCCTCGGCCCAGAGCTGTACTTAAGAAAATTCCTGCTGTTTTTTCATGTGTCCTTGAGGTCCAACAAATGTGCATTTCCTTCCTCATTTGATTTTTACAAACCCTGGTTTGTAAATGGGTTGAATCCTGCATTGTTTACATCAAGGTTTGGTAAATATGAAGCTTTTTTGTCACTGCCTTTGTCAGCACATGGCTTGTTTTTGCTAGTGTGTGATGTCCACCATCTGCCGGGCAGCTTAACATCATTGCAGGAATGGGATGTATATTTATTTCATTGTGTGTATACACAGTGTAATGAAATGCTTTTGATTCAAAGCATATATTTTTCTCTTTCCATTCACCTTGCATTTTGCCTTGTTACCTTCATTGCACAGGTCTCCTACATGGTTATTTTGGGAATTACACCGTGGCCTTCTCCCTGGCTGGGGTGCCTCCGATGGTGGGGGGCATGGTGCTGTTCTTTGTGCCCCTCATCCACCGCAGGCTCCAGCGAGGCCAGGCATCACCAGAGGAGACGCCCACGACTGCCCACATGTTGCCCAGTGCCCCACCGGCTAAGGAACCCAAGAGCTGCTCCAATGGGGACATCCTGCCCGGCTATACCGATGTGGAGACACACATCTGATCAGATCTTACAAAGGTTATACACATTTATATATCAAGCATGACTCATGGATCTTAACCAGCAAGTATATAATAACATATTCCGTCTTTCTACAGCATATTTCATTTTTCTTTTGCTTTTGTTCATCAGGGATTCAGCCCACCAGCACCTTTTCTCATCCACAAATTGCCCTCCTCCCAACCAGAAGTCTCAACTATGGACTTCCTGTTGGCTGATCTTTAACCTGCCACTATCCAAGACCCCCTCCCCCTTGGCTGTTTTCTTTTTTTCGTGAAGAGAAGTGGAATCGGGCGCTCTCGCTACAAGCCACAAAGTGGATGAAAAAGAAGGCACATCAGCGTTGGAGGTGGATAAAAGTGGATAAGCACAACATAGTCTCAGCTAGTAGTAACACATACCTCTAAGAGGAAGTAAACGAAGACTAAAAAAGCAGTAGTTTCTGATTTTATAGCATTTAATCGTGCTACCTTAGCTTTTGAAGCTGTAAAAAAAAAAATACTGTTTTGTTTTTAGATTCTACTTCTGAGATGACGAGGCATATATAAAATTACTAGTGAAGGGATAAAGTCAAAATGTCTTTATGTTGTACCTCAAACATCTGATTTTTTTTTTAACACAATGTGTTTTATTCAGTTTGTGTAGCTAAAACTGTTAAATTTCAAATGATTTGCAGCTTTGCTGTATTCAGCTCTGCGCTTCTGCCTGTGTTTTCTGCTGTGACAGCTACATGAGAAGCATGCGTATTTGTTGTACACGTCACAGAAGGTAGCAGATATTTCTACTAGTAGATGAGCCAGCAGACACAAACCACCTCAGCTCAGCTGCACACGAGTTTTAGACCCTGGCTGCACTTTCTGTTCACACCCAGGGTCTAAAACTTCAGCAAAACTTCGTCACCGGTCTGCGTCCAAGGAGGACGTGTGTGTAATGGCGGCAGCTGTTGATTCCACTGATTCATATGCAATGAACCTTAGTGTGTTAGACCTGTTACTATTTTTCAATGTTACGTCAGTGACACCACACCACAGTTAATAGAAGGGTTTCTCATAAATCTGTAGAGCATTAATGCTTTTTTTTCCTATCACCAAACTCCACAGTTTTTATCAGCCTAGCAATTTTTTTAGCAGGGTGCTACACAAATCTGAATTAACTGTGTTTGATACAGCTTTGAACAGCTTTGTGCTTTGTAGGTGTGGAAATAGTTGGAGTCAAGCAGTTGTTATGGGAACTTAATGGTTGTGAACAACGTAGACTTTGTTCACCTTCTTTGCAAAAGTGTGTGTGTGTGTGTGTGTGTGTGTGTATGTGTGTCTGCGTGCCTGCATGCTTGTCTAGTAATCTTAGATTGAGTTGTAGACCACTGGGTGAGGGTGTTTTGGCAAGCCCTCATGTTTTGACGTCCCTGTGGCCTGTTTAAAGGGTAAGACGTGGTCTGAAGATTGTTTAGAAGCAGGCCACGGTTGGGATGGTTAGAATTAAGATTAGGGATGATGTCAGTGAATTTCCTCACAAAGATAGCCATCCAACATGTGTGTGTGTGTATACACATGTGTGAATCTGCATTTAATACTAGAGGCATTTATTTAATGTGAAACTAAGTTAAGTCTGTTGACGAGAGAACTGCAGAGATGAAAACTGCCAAATGGCCCAAGCCCTCATCAGGCCATCTCACAGATAATCTAGCCAGTTTGCTGCTTTGGTCATTTGCTGCTTTGGTCATTTTACTTTTCTGTTTTGGCAGAAATGAAAAAAAAAATTTAAAAAGTTGCAATCTTGCTGAGATACACTGTTCCCTCGGGAGGACAATCTGCAGTTGCTGTTATGTTTCATAAACATTTGGACCACTTACCTCCGCGCTCTCTGATTGCAAGTTCTCCTAAACAATGAACTTGAGCAAACAGATGTGAAGCAGAGCTGCAATAATCAACTGTTTGAGCTATACAGTACACTCTGTGGTTCTATGCATAACTGAATTGCAAAGGGGGAAACTGGCAAAGGCCAGTGGTGTGGCATTCAGCTGGTATTTCTTTCTGTCGATCTCCCTCTTTGCTTTCTACCATTACTCAGTCTGCTTCTTCTTGACAACAGATCAGAGCATAAAAACTACACAAACCTCACTGCTGAGTGTAGTTTTTCTACAAGCGTTGCTTTTGGACGAACGGTTCTTGATTGGAAACATACACCTGTACCTCAGTAATCAAAAAATCCTCAGCAATCCAGTCGAACACTTTGACATTCTCCATTACTTTATAATGTTGCTGTTCTGAGTCGAGATTTTTTTTCTTTCAGTCTGAGAGCCACAAAGCTGCCAAATGTCTTTTGTCAAACAGTCTCCTCCAAAACCTCACGAGTGTCTGTTTAGGTACCACAGAAGAGTTGGTGCGTAATCAGTTTTATTCTTCCTCCTTGTTTGGCCTTTGGATCCGTTTCCTCTGTTGTTTTCAGTCCTCATCATTCCCGCTCTTCCTGCACATTCACTGATTTTCGTCACTGAAGTTTCTCTTCATAAAATTGTCTGCAACTGAAGAAATGCTGTTATTTAAGCATCCAGATATCTTTAACTAAACAAGATTGGATACAAGACCATAAACAGTGCCTATAATGATATGTACAGGCTGGACAGCAAAATCAGAGGTCTCTAGTTTGGTGGCGTTAGATTTTACTGGCAGTGTAAACTGTTCTTAACATAATTGCAGCTGCTGCTGGCCAAGAAAAAAGATTGTAGTAATTATTAAAAAGAATGGGTTTGTACCAGTCATATAAACTAACATTTAAAACATAATATTATTTCAGATGATTGAGTGTGAATCAGCCTCCAAGCAAAAGTCCTTTATTTGACCAAAATTGTTACAGATGTTATAATTTTCAATGATTTCAGGAGATGTTTGCAGAAGTGCAAATTCAGTATCCTGTAGTAGCCTCGAGAGTTGATTTATATTTATGTGACGTGCATCCATCCATATGCAAACGTAACATTTTAAATGAAGCAATTTAAAGAGGCAACCTTTAATAAATAAACTAATATCCTGTTTCTGTACAACACCAGTTCTACTGCTGCTCAGACTAGGGACCTGTGTCATTTAAATCCCACATATTGGTTTAAAAATAAAAAACTAAAAAGATAAAAGTCAGTTAATGTCGTAAGATCATGTCCTTTTGGGTGACCCCAGTTGTAAAAGGCCACTTGGTTATGCACAAATTCTATCCATCCACACAAAATGTAACAGATTTTTTTTTTTTTAGCATCTCATTGACTGTGAACATATATTTTTGACTTATTTTATGTTGAGTATGTTGGCACCTTGTTAGTGTTTTCCAGAACACATTTTTTGAAGAAGAAAGTGAGACAATTTAGTCACTGCAGAAACTTAGTTTTAAAAACAGATCTGCCTTACATTCACCTAAAGCTGGTAGCCTGGCTGTACACCTGACCAAAATTTGGTTCCAGATTTGAGAGAAGAATTAAAACTGTAGAACTTTCAAATATTAGTGGTGCTCTTCTACTGATTACTTTGCAGTTTTTTCACAGCATCATCCAGCTTCTGGTCAGAACCAGCTGAATTCTTCTCATTTTGTAACCTACTGTAGATTAAGATGTAGAAAAACAACCTATATCATTTGTAATGTTTTTTTAATTAATCATAAAAAATTTTTTTTTGTGATACTACTGGAAAGAGAACTGTTGAGTTAGTGTGTGTGTCCAAATCTGAAATAATATATAACGGTGAAGGAGCTGAATGAATGAAGAATGAGACACATGAGTACATGTGTATGGTTGCGCGGTGTCCGCTAAAACTAGCTTGGCTTGGCAAAGCCTTTTCATCTATGCAGCATTACTGGATTCACGGTCCACTTCCTGAAGCCGCATTAATTTCATTCTGATCATGTCAGACTGTAATGACAAATGTTTGCTTGGACTACGAGTTGCATTCGTCTCTGTAGCACCCAAAGCTGTAGCCTGCAGTAGTTCAGGAACAGCTAAACCTACAGTAGAGCCCCTTTTATTGTACCGAAACCGACTATGTACTACTAACTCTACTGCTTGTTTCAATTAATTTTTTTTAAAAATATTTTGTAATATTAGAAAGTTTTGAGGTGTTTTCAGAGGTCATAGCTTCAAAGAGGCACATTAAACACTAACTTACACATGAACAGGCAATGCTACTGTAGCACGAGCCTCTGTGTGTTGTTTGTTTGATTCTTTCAAAGCCCGTCAAAAACAGGTCCGATAAACTAAATGTGTTTTTGCTACATGCGTTGCATTTACTTGTGTTTTTTTGTTACATTTTTAAATTACGGATCAACTTCTTTCACCATTTGCTTGATTTTACTGCCAGTATTTGGCCATTTGTGAGAAAACAGAAACAGGCCTCTTGTTTTGTTAGACTTCCCCTGACTTGAAGTCAGTCCAACTATTGCAGTACCCAGCCTTGTTATTCTGTGCAATGTGTCATTTCTCAGTCCCTCTTACTGTGTAACTTTCTGTGTGCTTTCTGTTTAACATCTGTGTTAAAGCGTAGCTGAGGGTCTCTGTATTATAAGCTGAGCCAGGATTTTCAGATTGTTATGGACCACTTCCAGCAAGAACACAGTTTCAGGATTTTTTCCTTAGTTTCTTTCTGTCACATCTGAATAATATATAGACCTTTCCATGTTCCATATGCTGTATTCATGTATTTAAAAAAAAATTATTTTCTTGACTGTATGCATCATGTTTTCACATCTATAAGTATTGCTTTTCATGTTTTGCTAGTGAAACACTTAACGGTCAAAGGTTTTTTAGCACTCTCCCCATTTTCCATGTACTTATTGAGTTTTAAGCAGTTCATGTCCAGAGAATGACCTTAAATGGTACAGAGGTAAGCAGTAAACTGCTACAAAAACTGAAGTAAGAAAATCATTTACTGTAGTAGCGCAGTGAAACTAAACCTTGAAAGTAGATGCAAACAATTTCTGCAGGGCAGCCAAAGCTTTGTGCATTAGTCACAAACTCACAAACCTTTTGTGGCGGTGCTGTAACAAGCTGTGCTACGATTCCCTCTGATGCATTTAGACTGTACAGCAGGAGTGGTGAGAAACGGGGAAGTCGCTAATCAAGAGGGGGATTTATTCTAACTCAGTGACCCAAGTATTAGAATGAACTAGAGGGTCAGCTTCGAATAATCGAAGAGGAGCACAGTCTTCAGGCTTAAACACCATCAGTCCAGTTTGGGATGAACTGAAAGCAAAGTGTTCTGTTTTGATATTCCACTATGTGAAATGCAGTAACTGGAAAAGTGGAGGCATGCTGAAACTCTTGACTGATTCTGTGCATTGTCTGTATGGTTATGCATTGATGCTCAGCTGAGACCTCCTCACAGTCTTACATACTGAAGTGTGAGTCATGTTTCAGTACAGGGCTCTGCTAAACCTTCCTTCACTAACCTCCAGTAAAGTTGCTGCAGTTAAACCTTTGTTGCCTCTCTTCACTTTTTAAAGCTGCCAGCTTCTGTCCTCCTGTCCCATACAAGCTGTACCTTTATTTTTAATATATATAAGAATATATTTCAGTTTTAGTCATTTTACAAAATGATCAAACAAGGCCAGTGACATCACATGATCTGAGATTAAGTCATGCTGCTAGAAAAATTTATGTAATTTTTGTGTTTTTTTGTCATAATTTTGAATCTGTATCAAAAGAGGCACATTTTTTTTCTATTAAACCAATAATAAAGATGTAATATTCCAACTCATGCTGTTACTTCTTTGTTAGCTGTCAGTTCTTCCACCCAGCTTGAGATTAACCTCTGACCTCTCTGAATGGAGATTCAAAGAGAAATATAATTCTGTGCTGTTGTTCAGGGACACACTCAGTATGTCTTCAAATGTGCGATCTGCTCACTATCACCACAGCAACATGACTATGTTCATTCAGGCATTAAGTCCCCCACTGACCTCAGTATTCCGCACCCAGGCACCCAATCATGCTTAATCTTAAAGTTTACGCTTTGCTGGATCAGCTCTGGAAAGCAAAGCTCTTTATGTACATAGGGAACAATTGTGTACATGCCACAAGGCAGAGAATAAATCAGTTGTTAAGCCTGGAGCCACTTTCCCTCCTTTGGATATATAAGCATAAACACAATGAAGAATGATATTTCTAGGGCACACGTTACTAAGCAATCCAACCTAAAACCCTTTAACATGGGGCTTCTTTTAAAATGAAAATTTACCATAAAATACAAAAAACAAGATTAAAGGTTTAACAACAGGATTCTAACTGGCTTCCACCACTTATCGCCTTATTGTTATCCTCCACTTGTGGTAGTATACCTCAGGCCACTTGTTAATCAGTTGCTATTTACCTGTGTGTTTTTTAAATCCTTAGTCTTGTATTAACCCATCTGTCTCCTTCCTTCCAAGAAAACCTGTTTGAATGCCTTCTGGAACTATCTTTCCGCTAACCTGCCTCACCCACTCTCACCCCACCAGCCTCACTACTTACCTGGTCTGAGTACTGGAACTCAACCCTGTGGAAAGAGAAGCGAAGTCTTGTTCTTGTTTCCCAATAAACTTACCTGAAATAGTCAAAGCCCTGGAGAAATGAGATAAACTGCCAGCTGCTGTTTGGTAAACCTGCTAAAGACATTTACATAAGTCTGATTACTCCTGGAAAACTAATCCAGAGACGCCTATCAGATCAAAGTTCCTGTGCTTACCTTTGACATTCATTGTTGTTGTAAAACCAAATATTCAGCTTTAATGGCAGAGCAGATTTTCTGAGTTGAGGTTGTGTCTTAGAAAAGTGCCTTGTTTCTTGCACTGAATAAACATTTTTTGCAATCCACAAGTCAAATTTCAAGTTATTAAGTTTATTAATAAATTTGAAGTTATTTTCACTTGTTTTTCAAAATTTTGACTTGGCCATTTTTTTCTCCCAGTGGCAGAAATGAACTTCTATACCAAACTGTTCTGACTTTATGATCAAAGCAGGTTTTTTCCCCTCTTTCTTTCAGAGCAAAGACTAATGTACTGTAACACTGAAAACTGTCCAGCAGGTGTCCCTGTCCTCAAGCCATAATATTGAAAGCAGAAAATAATAAATTATTGCAAAGAATTTGACTTATCATAAACAAGGAGCTCCACATTTCTTATTTTACAGTTTGAAAAAAAGAACAATGAACATCTGTGATAATAAGAATGCTATAAGTTTATAAATCTACTGTAATGCAGTTTCTACTTCAGTAGAAAATGATTAATACATCTATCTGGCCTCTGATGCTTTTCCCTCAATATATGAAAGTTTGTACATTACATTACCCACCAGCAATGCCATATGACATGCAAAGCCAGAGGTAGGAGTGATCATTTTGGAAACATAAATATAGGTTGTATTTCGGGGTCTGCAGAAATGACGAATGGATTGGAGGACATATTGGTCAAACACAGTTATCATTTTAAACAGGTTGATCTTAGTGATATTATCACCCAATAAGCAATATATGAGTTTAAAGAAGTTTAAATAATTTAATCCCACTAGTATATTGATAAAAAGAACTTTAATTTCAACAATATTTCTTAGTTTTTTTTATGTTATTAAAAAATGCTACAATAGTAAATCCAAGAAAGCCATCACAGTGACTTTTTGGGCTTAAAAAATGTTTGTTTAACTTTAATGTGTAAAATTAAAGAATCATAATATCATAATATAGGGATTTTTAAAATAAGGTATTTTTCAAAAATAGAATATTTAGCATATATAAATATTTTTTAGATTAGATTAGATTCAGCTTTATTGTCATTGAAAA
>JAMQGT020009420.1:0-48387 GCA_024447675.2 Pterophyllum scalare | reverse complement strand
CCTGTTAGTACCAACACTGGAGAGAAGGGTGGTGTCTGTGACCAACTTCTCATCTGCAACACAGTTGTTATGGGTTTTAGATTGCTTTTAATATGTTAAATGTCAGTCTCCAGACAGGTTTGTGATTGGTCAGCTGATGCCACCAACACCTGTTTTATGTATAGATGCATCAGCTGCACCTAAGAAAGAGCCAGCTAATCACCATCACTGAACATTTGAACTTCAATTTAACACCAGTTCTGACTGTTAATAACCAGAAGTTCAATTAATGTTTTTCCCCTTTAATTCTTCACTGTAGGAGGACATGGAGAAGATGGAGGCTAGAGAAAAGGAACTGAAACAGCAGGAAGCTCATAAAAAGCTTTTTGAGGGACTCAAGTTCTATCTCAACAGAGAAGTGCCCAGAGAGTCGCTGGCGTTCATCATCAGGTGAGCGAGAAATGTGCAGTGAACTAAAGAAACGTCCGTGCAGATCTCAAACTGACTTTTAGTTTTGTGTATTTCTGCTGCCTTTCAGGTGTTTTGGAGGTGAGGTATCCTGGGACAAGTCTGTGAGCATTGGTAGCACATATGATGTGACAGATGAGACTATCACCCATCACATTGTTGACAGACCCAGCATCGACAAACAGTATATCAACAGGTAAATGAATGCTGTCGTTTTCATATCAATTCCATATCAATGATTTTTGCAATTTTTTTACAGCTCATTTTAGCATTTAATTATTAATTCTAGAGACAGGAAGCCTGTTATTCATATATATTACAATGTCTCTGTGTAGTATTTCCAATATCTTTCCTCAAAGAACCCTTTTCTTCATTTTGAGACACTTTGGGAAGCCCTTTGTGTATTTTTTCTTCACCAAAGAGCAAGATGATGTTCTCATTGTTTCTCAGAAAAAATAGGCAAATATGCACTCATTTACTGTCATAACAAGCATGTTTCATAACCTTTACTTGTTTCAGAGACTACATCCAGCCCCAGTGGGTGTTTGACTGTGTCAATGCCAAAATGCTCTTGCCTGTGGAACATTATTTCCTTGGGGTGACTCTGCCTCCTCACCTGTCTCCATTTGTGGAGGAGAAGGATGGCGACTACGTGCCTCCAGAGAAACTGAAGATAATGGCCTTGCAGCGAGGAGAAAAACCTGGTGCGGATCAGGCCTTTTATTTATCTCACTGTTTATACAGGTCACACATGTGATTATGGTGGGTGAGGTTTGATGTGGATCAAATGAACAGTTGACAAGAAAGTAAACAAAGATTTCTTAATTTATTAACAAGATTTGTCATGACAAAGTTTTTTTCTGATCAAAGTCCTGAAAAGTCATTTTTGCAAAATGCAGTAATTCTAGAAATTCCAAATAAAATACCACATTAGGTGTAAGTGGGGTCAGTATTTAATGTAAGCGCACAGGTGTCACACAGGTGTTCAGATGTCATCGCTATTTTGAGTCATTCCTTTTTCTTCCTTTTATAGGCAATGAACAAGAGGAAGAAGAAGAAGAGGAGGAAGAAGAAGAAGAAGAGGAGGAAGAGGAAGAAGAACAAGAAGAGGAGGATGATGACAATGGTGATGAAGAGGAAGTAGCAGAAGAGAAAAACCTTAAAAAGATGGAAGAACAAAGATCCCAGGGCAAGGTGATATTCCGGATCCTATTTTCTTGTCTTTTTTCTTTTTTAAATCATCTTTTGGAATCTTTATTGACTTGTCTCTTCCTTTTAGTCTCTACAAGTCAAAGTGACACCTGGAAAATTGAAGGTAGAAAATAAAGCACGCCTGGAGCAGGAGGAGAAAGCAGAGGAGAAACGTCTGGCCATCATGATGATGAAGAAAAAGGAAAAGTACCTCTATGACAAAATCATGTTTGGAAAGAAAAGAAAAATCCGAGAGGTGTGTATTATCCCATGGCGATAAGTGTGTTTGTTCAACTTAAAAACTTAAACATTGAATATTTTACTATTGATAGCAAGCATTTTATCGCAGGTCGCAATGTTTACCAGTATATTGTTGGTGCTGTATTGAGAACAGTCAGGCCCAGCGATGACCCCACCCACCCACCCCTGAGTTCAGTGAACTTAAAAATGATTGTGAAACTGGTGTTAAGTATCTTTGATTAATCAAGCTCCTTCTCTTCTTACAGGCTAACAAGCTTGCTGCTAAGAGGAAGGCTCATGACGAATCTGAGAAAGCAAAGAAGAAAAGGGCCAGAAAGTAACTCGTCACTTTTTCAGATTGACTGTGTCTTTCAGCGTGAGTATGTTACAGGTTTACATGTCATGAAACCTGCAAGTACATTAAGCTCTGTGTGTTACATGCACTCTAATTTGGGTGCGTTGACCTGTGCATGATTTCAAACTGAAATGCAGGATGTCACAAATGCTAATTGTGTAATTATTGATGTAAAAGTAACTGTTTGTATGATCTGTGCTCCACTATCTGTATTGTACAAGATATCTTCCACTTTATTTTAAAATCTGTATTTGAAGCTGTATTTTACAGTAAAACAGAGTGAATTAAACCTTTTACTTGTGACATTGTATCATTAAGAAGAAATGGTTCTGTTAGTGGTGGTGGCACAGTAAAAAAAGAAATATTATCCCTCAAGCAGATGCTTTATGGCAGATGAACTGCCCCCAGTTGTCACTTTGCAAAGCTTTGTATGGATCAAGAGATGCTCAGTGGGAAGGAATACAATCCCCACCCAAACAAGGCTAAAGGGTTCGCGTCTGCAGAGGCTGAGGTCGTGCTGCTGTCAGTTGGACCTGTTAACACTCTTAACAGCAGTGGGTGGAGATGACGAAGAAGCACAACCTCCTCTGGTGCTCAAGACCAAAGCACCACCTCAGAGGGCAGAGGCCACACCTATTATGCCCTGCACTCGCCCTGCACTCCTGGATCTTCTCACCCAACTTGCACCCTCTGATCCCTCACCTCACAGCAGATCTGCATTCCTTACAAGCCCACCCAGTTCGAGTCTCAGCCTGGCACTCAAGCAAAGGCACTCCCTGCTCAACAAAAGCAACACTGTCATGCCTGAGCGTGACAAATGTGGGTTGACCACAGATCCAGTTTGCCTTCCAAGAATCAGGGCATCAATACAGAGAAAGATGGTGCTCATGCGTAGTGTATTGGCTGGAATCATGACAACATATTGCTACTTCCTGTACACAGTGCCAAATAGACTTGTTACTAGTGTTATGCTTGTTCTCAAGTGTCTGTGAAGGATGGCAGTTTCACTGGCAAAAGGTACTGTGTCCTCTGACTTTTATATTTCAGAGTTAAAATATTAATAGCTTTTAGTTAATAAATTGCAGACAAGGCTAAGGGAGACAAGAAGATCAATCCTTTGTAAATGGGGGGGGGTGAAAAAACAAAAGCTTGTTTACAGTTTGGTCATGGGAAAATGGGGACGGCATTTGCTATCTGATCTGGTGTTAAATTTAATATTTGTTCATCCCTGCTAAATAGGCATTGCGAACAATCCACACTCAGAGCAGTCTTGATCAACTAGTACAGTTAGTCTTTGTGCTCTGGATTTCTGCATTTGTTCTTTTTATGCTGTTTTCCACCCCTCCTATCAGCTTGCAGCTCAGACTCCGCTCTCAATGGCCTTCTGTATGTAGACACTGAATAGGCACTATACAGCCTCACTCCTCCCCCACCATTTCTACCTCCTTTCTCCCCTCCCTCTTTTATGTTCCCTGACAAGTGCATGTCCCTCGACACTCACCCTGACGTCACAGGTGACTCGAGCCTCCCTGTGGTGCTTGTTTTAGCGTGATCAGTTTCTGAATCAAAAGTTGAGGCAGTGTTGGCTGGCTGTCTCAATGTATCAGGTGTGTATGCAAAGAGGCAGGGGAGGAAAGCGGAGAAGAGAAACAGTAACCACATGAATGAGCTGCTCAGTACAGGACGTGAGAGGTCAGCAGGACTATGCTGTGTCTATAAAGACGTCCATGTCGAGCCTCTGGAGGGAGATGAACTTGTATTATCTGCAACTGAACGATGATGTAAATAAGCGATACCACTAGTTTCTCTTTGGATTTATACATAAGGGTAAGGAATGCTCCTCTAGTCTTTCTTTTCAAAACTGATCTTTCTTTAGGAAAATTGTGAACTTTCTGTACTTTTCTAGCACCTTCCCCATTTAACTAAATCTACTGATGTTCACTCTTAAAAAATTGTTGGTCTCAATCTTTTGAGTTCCTTTATTTACAAAAAAAAAAAGTTTTCATTTTTCCAGTGCAGTTTCGGGTTTTGATATTATTGCAGGGGAGAAAATTGTCTTCACACCACAATGTGTGCAAATTGCAGTACCCGAACTATCCGGACAGAAAAGATAGATCGCTCTTTTAGCTGTGTTTGGACAGTAACATTTATTTATTTAGGACCGACACAGACATAAACGCAGGCAAAGATGAAAGATTTAGTTGATCTACTTTAAGTCATGATCAAAAGCTGGCCTCGGTCCAAAAGAAGAGGTGACAGTATGACCTACTGGTTACCAGGAAACAACAACGTGCTTGACAATCGGGATTTTTTCAGCAGAGAGAAACTGTCACAATTCCAGTTCAGCATCACATACTAAAACTATGGTGTGTGATTTGCAAACGTGATTATGGACAAAAACATTTAAGTTGTTATTCTTAGATCAGGCGACGCTACATCCGATTATTTAATTTCCTAATAGTGATAGTTGAAGCCTGCGATTTTTTTAGAACTAACGAAACTTAGCACAAAAAGTAAGGACGTTTGTGTTTGGTGGATTATTTCTTTATTGTAACAATGCTTCTTGACAATATATCCTACACCGAGGGATGGGACGCTCGATACTGTCGCGCTTCCGACGCGCAGGTGCTTGGAAACGCTGATCATGGGACGGTGGCTAAGTGAGGCTAAATGAATGTTTTTGTTACTACCGCTTCTATTTATTGCAAGCGTATGCATAGTTCATTATTAATTTTGCTCTGGATTGTGAAAACCAATATAGGCTATTCATTCACCAACACCAAGAGTGTAAATATTGGCTTATTATAATGATTTCTGCCATGTAGATGAGAGAAAGAGAAAGAAAGAGACTCTACTGGTGACAGGTGAACTCTACTGACTTAGAGAGAGCGGCGCACTGCGCTGTAAATTCGTTAAATTTTCCAATTAAAATGAGTCTGTGTAGGTTCTGTTATTAAGGTCCTCGTATTTACCAAATGGTGGAGAATCCCAGGTATTTAAATACCTGGGAATAAAGAAACTTTTCGAATGAGAGGTGAAACGTCTTCAAGAAACTTATATAAGTCCAGTCAGGATTTTTTTTCCAAGCTCCAGAGATTATCCCATTAAAAGCCGCCCGTGGTTTCAAGGAGCAAAATCAAAGAGGCAGAAATCTTCAGCTTCAACTCCGTCTATTATCTAGTTTATTTGTTTGTTTGTTTTTACTTTAAACAGAAAACGTTAATTTGCAGCATCAAGTGACTTCCTCCTTGAGAGAGTGAGGAGGAATGATTTTCTTTAGATGCAAAAGTGGATCAATAAAGTCACCACACAGCTGACTCTGAGCGTTGAATCCCCAACACATTTCCATTTGTTTTGCATTTTCGAGCTTTAAAACTAGCTGCACACGCTGTAATGACCTTTTAGTTTCAAAGAGATATGAAGGGTACTTCCCAAAGTCTGACCTGCATCGACCCCTCCGCTCAGTGTCCTCCTCAGTTCTGCGTGTTACGACGATGGAAGAAGCACCAAACTGAATCCCGAACCGAATAATTAAACCGAGCCCGCTCTGCACTAACTTACAGGTGTTATGGGTGTTTACGTTTTTCCTCATCAAATTAGTGTGACTCATGGTTGAAGCGTATTAGAGTAGCTGAGAGGGGCACAATGACTTTACCGGGGTGGGGGTGCTGTGAACCCGCATACTGCACAGCCAGAAGTATCCATACTGTTTAAAAGAAGAAAAAAGTAAGAAAAATCGCATCAAGTAATTACAGGCAACCTATTTCTTAACAATTCTCATGACAAGTGAGTTTTTGTTTCTTTTTTATTCCCACTGACCTTCTGGTGTAAATATCTCCTAAACAGCAGGAAAAAGGCTGCAGGTTCAGTGTAACCAAAACCTCAAACTGACTGAATAAAACATCATGCCCATTTTAAAAGATACGGCACCCACAGCAGTATAGGTTTTAAATAACGTTAAGAAAAGTTTCTTTATGATTCAGAGGTTGCTCAGAATTAAAAAGGAATTGGTCAGTGTGAAAATGACTGTTGATTGGTCAGAATAAGGCCATGAAAACTTAATAAATGTTAGCCCTTTATTTATAAAAGAAAAATGTCAATAAACACGGCGGTCTTTTCTCAGTATATTGTATCTTATAAACTGTTTTTTGTGCATTTCACTGAAATACTAAAGAACTGAAACAGCAACATGAACATCAATACAGACAGAAAATAGGATTGTTCTTTACAGTCACATCTTGCGGTCTTTTACAGTCTCAATATTTTTCTTTCCTCCGTTTGTTCGGGGGTTTCTCCAAAACATGATCATAATTTGATCATAATTATTGATAGTCTGAGTAAATTTGTTTGGAATTGTGCAGGTCTTGTCATTGTTTCGCAGAATAGCATTATAAAGATGTAGCGATAAGAAATTGGTCAGCAGGTGTCACTGTGGAGACGGGTTTCAGATTGTTTCGAAACTTTGATCCAATCGATCACAGATGCTTTGAACGTTTCAGTCTTTCACAAAATCACATTGCCCGTCACTACTTATACCGTTGGAAAGCCTGTTTATTTCCCCTTAAATGGTGCCACATCTGTAAGGAAAATGCATTTGTGGGTTGAGCAGCAGAGTTGAGTATGTGGGTCACGCCCATGAAAAACTTGCCATATCTTCTCTGCCAATGTTAAACCATTTATTCTGCTGACTCTTGTTTTGAACTTCTGATACTACAGGTGCTGTCAATCAGGTGGCAATAAGGCACCTGACTGACAGCACCTGTGAGCATGGACCCTGCTACATCAGTCAGTTGGTGTCTGCTCCAAGCGTACCAGTTTTTAATCTGGATAGGGTCTGTGCCATTCAAGCTGGTGTTCCATAAAATCAAGCTGTAGCATTATTTGGAGTGAGCCCTAGTACCATCTCCAAATTGAAAGCCAAGTTCCACCACTCTCCCCAGGAATCCATAACATAGCCAGCCGAGTATGTCAGTCGGACAAGAAGAAAGAGGGTTCTCCTTTTCCCAATCTCCTCGTGGTGAAAATTTGATCAATAGTGTTGAGAGACCAGCTGAACAGATCCATAATTTTAATTTCCAATTCGGAAGATGTGTGAAGAGAGGCTCTAAGCACAGCGAAGTAGCAAAGCAGGGGTGATAAGGAAGGGTTAGGGAGAGAAGGAAAAAATAACATCCATCGCTGCTGAGAGCAAGAAGAGAAAAAAAAATGGCATTACAATAAAATACCAAATCAAAGAACCCCTTTATGACATGAATTAATTATTTTAGCAAACTTTGACATGGGCTGTTATTCCAGACAGAACTGAAATGATTGTTGGCATAGGATGGTGTGTTTTTTGCTTTGAGTTACATTTAGAGCAATGATGGCATAGGAGCCAGTAATCCAGGAATTTTCAAACAGTTGGCACAACACTGACTTACATTTTGGAAGCAGCAGCAGAACATAACTGGCAATTTAGTGCTGTCATAGCAGGGAGCTGTCTGGTGCTGGTAAAATGGCTGCTGTGTCATCACTGACTGGAACACTTCAACAAGTCTGCAACATTTGCTTCTTTTCTTGCCTTTTGTTCATCTCGTGACCACTCACTTATCTTGAGACACTCTGCAAGGGCACCACTCCAGATTAGGAATTACTAGACTAAACTACAAAACTGTATGAACATTTTATTTTTTTCTTTACATGCACTCATCATGGGCATGGATATCATGGTAATTTTGGCTGGATACTTGACCACTCTTCTTAGCAGAATTGATAGAGTTCATTTAAATTGGTTGGTTTCCTGACACAGACCTGGCTTTTAAGCATAGTCCACAGATTTTCAACAGGTTGAGGTCAGGACTTTGGGAAGGCCATTCCAGATGTTTAATGTTAGCCTCCTTTATCCATTCCAAACCCAGTTTTGATGTGTGTTTGGGATTGTCCTGTTGTAACACGCAGTTGCGTCCAAGTTGCAACTGTCAAGCTGCTGATTTCATGTGAAGCTGATTTTGGAGGTAGTCCTCTTTCTTCATTATTCTATGCATTTAGTGCAATGTAGCAGAACCATTAGCAGCAAAACAGCCCCAGAACATGATGCTACGACCACCAATGCTTGACAGCTGGTACAGTGCTATTAGGCTTGAAAACCTCACCTTTACTCCTCCAAATATACCTCGTCATTGTAGCCAAATAGCTCAAATCTTTGTCTCATCTGGCGGTGAAACATTTTCCAGGAGGCATTTGGTTTGTCCATGTGGCCAGTTGCAAATTTCAGATGTTTATAAATGGCTCCAGAGACCTTCCCAACTTGTGTAAACCTACAGTTCTTCTTAGAACTTCATTGAGTTCCTTAGACTTTCCCATTTTTCTGAGTATTAGTAATCCTTTTTATGCTGGCAAAGAGAAACCACCAGTTGTAGTCAATCATTACCACTAATGAGAAGTTAATAGGCCTTGACCTTCTTGTTAAATTTAAAGATATTATAGAACCTTCAGCACCACTTGTTAAAAGGTTTAAGTGAGTGTATGTATATATACTGCTCAAAAATGTAAAGAAACAGTTTTTAATCAGAGCATAGCATCAAGTCAATTACTTCTGGGATACTGATCTGGTCAGTTAAGTAGCACAGGAGGTTGTTAATCAGTTTCAGCTGCTTTGCTGTTAAAAAAAATTAACAGTAGGTGCACTAGAGGGGAAACAATGACATAACCTCCAAAAAAGGAATAGTTTTACAGGTGGAGGCCACTGACATTTTTTCTCTCCTCATTTTTTCTGACTGCACAGGTTTTACAGGTAGTCCAACTCCTCCAGGATGGCACATCGATATGTGCCATTGCCAGAAGGCTTGTTGTATCTCGCAGCACAGTCTCAAATGCATGAAGGAGATTCCAGCAGACAGGCAGTTACTCTAGGAAAACTGGAAAGGACCATAAAAGGTCCTTGACCCATCACAAGGACCGGTATCTGCTGCTTTGTGCAAGGAGACTCAGGGTGGATGTTGGCAGAGCACTACAAAATGACCTCCAGCAGGCCACCGGTGTGAATGTCTCTGACCAAACAATTAGAAACAGATTTCATGAGTGTGACCTGAGGGCCCGACATCCTCTAGTGGGCCTTGTGCTCACTGCCTGGCACCGTGGAGCCCGATTGGAATTTGCCATAGAATACCAGAATTGGAGGGTCCTCCACTGGCACCCTTTGCTTTTCACAGACGAAATCAGGTTCACCCTGAGCACATGAGACGGATGTGGAATCCACATAGGGGCCATACAAACTAAAATGGACTAACCTGCTGCATTTTTTCACTTTGATTTTTCAGGGTGTCTTTGAATTCAGCCCTCTGTAGGTTGATCATTTTCATTTCTATCAAAGAATGTGGCAGTATTTCATTCCTAACACATTACCCAGTCCATATCTGTATGGATATCCAGCATGATTTTTTTTCCCCCGTTGAAATCTGATGTTTTTTCAGTGTGGCTGTATTTGAAACTGTATGTATATTTTTGACAGAAAATCAAAAATAAATTCAAACCTGTGCACCTAATTCTTGTTTTTAAAAGTCATTAACCATATATGCTGTGCAAGCAGTTCACCTTGGAATAAGAACAATTCAAAGAAGTCATTAAAAGTCCCAAATTACAATGACATTCATACCATACCAGTTTGGTTAGATAATGTAACAAATTCCAGGTAGTGAATTTCACTTTGTTATTTATGTAGCTAAGTGAGCAGGTGGGTCACCTTACCGCAGTCTGCAGGGGGGAATCCAATATCACTTTCCATGGTAGTGCATTATTTATTTTAAGGGAAACTGAGAATCACAGGGTCAAACATTTCAAATCAAATATGTTTTTTTCTGTTTCAAGCATTCGTTAATTAAACACACTACGTCCGATGTCAGATCACAGGATGTTTTAACATTAGCTAATCCTCTCATTCAGTCTGAACTCAGATAAACTTCCAGCAAGTTTCATTCAAGTTTCATTCAAAGGCAGCAAGCTGCCTTTGAATGAAACGAGCTACAAAAAACTATGAAACAACATTCTCTGACTTCACAGCAACATTTTAAAAGATCATATTTATTTATTTTTAACCAAACTTTCAGAAGTTTTTCTTAATTTCTGAACATGTATAATTTATCCTTATATTATGTGTCTGAATTCTTTTTTTCCCCCACAGGTCTCTTTGAAAAAGATCTTAATGTGAGTGAGACTACTTGTTTAAATAAAGGATTTAATAACAATAATAATGTAGTAGACAGTCAAGTGAAATTAGGAGAACCGCGTGCATGTGTCAACTGCACTGAAACACCTCTCAGTGGGTGCATATTCTTGAGCACCTTAAATTATAGTCCACTATGACTCTGTTGTCCATGCAAAATTACCAGTTTGTGAAACTGCTATTAGTGAATCACTTTAAATTGTTTTACCAAAATAGCTGCTCACATGACTCCCAGCCCTTCTTACCCTCTGTCAGAGTGTTACCCTTGTTCCAAATCCAATCTTAAAGTTACACATTAAAATCTGCCCTTCCTGAATGGTAGATCCAGCTTTCACTGGCTTTTGTGTACACATAGTGGAACAAAGATCTTTGGAGTTAATTTACAATTAAATACCCAAGTAATTATGTAAATCATCAACAATAATTTAAAGTGTTCTCATTATGTTTGTGAAGCTTGCTTCTTAAAAGCAGATAAAATGTCAAGAAGCAACTTTAGACAGTTTTACCTTCCAGGCAGAAAATGTGAACCATGGTAATGGTGAATTTGAAAAATGATGATGAAGAATAGATTTTTTTTGTGTTTTCAGGTTAAATTTCTTTCTGCAGGACCATGATTGGCAAGCAAGGGAGACAGTGGCGGTCCATGTGCAAAGGCCTGATCCTGGGGACCCTTCTGACCAGCTGCATGATCCTTGTTTACTGTGTCTCCAACCCGCAGGTCCACTTCAGTGTCCCTGAGTAAGACTCCTTATGCTGGTGTTGTGTCCACACAAGTCATTTTTTCTTGTTCCAGCTTCTCAAGAGGAATGAATTGCTGCTTTTGTTTATTTTGTGCCGCAGCAAATTTTGAGAAAATTTCCACAAATCTCATATGCTCTGATTGTCTGTTCTCATTTTCCTCTATGTAGGGTTCCAGTGCCTTATTCCTGCGCCCACCGTCCATCCCAGTTCCACCCCAAACTAATCAAGAACAGTTCAGAAAAATACACTGTCCACCCCTGCGTTCCTAAAGTTGATATAATGTTCTTGAAGACCCACAAAACAGCCAGCAGCACCTTCCTCAACATCCTTTTCCGCTTTGGAGAGAAACACCGGCTCAAATTTGCCTTCCCTGACAGCAGAAATGACTTCTTCTATCCGTCTTTTTTCCAGCGCTCCCAGGTTAAAGACTACAAACCTGGAATGTGTTTCAATATTATCTGTAATCACATGCGCTTCAATGCACCTGAAGTGGCCAAGTTGCTACCTGTGGACACATCCTACGTCACCATCCTGCGAGACCCCGCAGAGCTTTTTGAATCCTCCTTCCACTACTTTGGCCGCCTGGTGCCTTTTACTTGGAAGATACCAGGTGATGACAAGCTGACTGAATTCCTACTTGACCCCCATGAGTATTTTGATCCAGGAGGCTTCAACTCTTTCTACCTTAAGAATCTACTGTTTTTTGACTTTGGACAGGACAACTCCCTGGAAGTGGATGATCCGCGAGTGGAAGAAGGAATCAAGTTAATTAGTGACCGTTTTCAGCTGGTCATGTTAGTGGAATACTTTGAGGAATCACTTATCCTGTTAAAGGATGCCCTCTGCTGGGAGATGGATGATTTGCTCTTCTTTAAGCTCAATGTCCGAAAGGGATCCACTGTGTCTAAACTTACTCCTGAGCTGAGGGCCAGGGCCCTTGAATGGAATGCTATTGACTGGAAGCTATACCAGCATTTCAATCAAACTTTCTGGAAGAAAGTAGATGCGTACGGGCGGCAGCGCATGGCTACAGACGTGGCAGAACTCAAGAAAAGCAACAAGGAGATGGCATCTATCTGCATCGAGGGGGGCCATCCTGTGGAAGCTGCCAGCATCCAAGAGACAGACATGCAGCCCTGGCAGCCAATTGGAGAAAAGTCTATCATGGGCTATAACTTAAAAAATAATTTAGACAAAGCACATCGGAAGCTGTGTCGCAAGATGTTAATGCCTGAGATTCAGTACTTAACAGAGCTTGGAGTGAACCTCTGGATCACCAAGCTGTGGGGCCATGTCCGGGATATCATTAACTGGTAACTTGGTATGTGAGCATGAGGGGCCAATTCAAATCTGAAACACTGTATTAAGAAATCTGACTGCATGACTGATAGACTGAGAGGTTAAAAAATCTGTCACATTTTCTGTCTCTTTGCTTATTTGCATTATATATGATTATGCACCCTTTCTGTGTACATGATGAGAGCTTGAGAAAAAGAATTGCCCTCACTGTCTACAAATAATCAGTTTACTATATGCAGCTGAGGTTTAGTATTCTTCACTGTGAGTCAGTTTTCAAATGTTTCAATGTTCTTACTCTCAGATGTCAGCTTGTTCTAATGGATTACTCTGGAGAACTGTGGAGTTCTGGATTTAGATCTAAAGAACTTTTGTGGATTAAAAAAAAAATTCTTTCCATCCCTGAGAAACTTCTAGGAGTTTTGAAAACATGGAAAGAATATTAGTTGGTTTGAACTAAATGAAGTCTTTGGTGTCCATCTGATAAAATATATGTGAAAATACAGAATGTTGTAAGCTTCTGTCTGTGGAGGACAAAATCAGCCAAAATTTAAAAAAAAAATAAAAAATGGGGGAGTAAATATATGCCTTTGTGATGGCATACATTTCTTTTTACTTTGCAGTTAACAGCATCAACTCTCAGTCTACTCCAGAGTCCCATCAGTGCTACTTCTAAATCAAATTACCAATAGTGTTATTAACTATAAATGTGCTTCTCCAACATGTTTGTCATGAAAAATGTCTAATAAATAACAACAAATGAAACAATAAACCAAAAAGCCATTACAAAAGTATGCATTCAGCAGTAAAAAAAAAAAAACTTACTATTTGTTTTTGTTTTTTTGTTTATAGCACATACAGTTTTTATAACATAAATGTTGAGTCCCCTGCTGTATCAGTTTCTCTCCTGCACGTGGGAACTTTATTCTTCAGTTTTTGTTTTTCAGTGTGTAACAATGTGCTGCTCTGGCCAGTTGTTTTGGAAAGTGTACTGACAATGGACTGGTACTTGTGTAGTAAGCAAAAAAAAAGAAATAAGCTAAAACATATATCTGCCTAATAAGGTGAATCCTACCTAAATGAACTGTGACCAATAGTGTTAAACACCACTCACATGTGTTTATACAGCCTTGCTATCAGAACCACTCAATTTATTTATTTTTTTGTTAATGCTCTGTATCACTTACTTATGTCTTCATTTATGTAAATTCACCTATAATATTTATTCAGTATTTGTTTGAATTCAGTATTGTTCATTCTTACTGTTTTGCATTATTAATGGATTTGTTGATCTTGTTTAATTAATCTGAAATTTCCTGATTTTGTCCTCCATACAATAATTTGTTGTTACTAGCAATATATGATCAATCTTATTCTCAGAGTAAATTGAAATGTAATATTGCTTATTTAAAATGATAATTTCATTATGTTGAGTTTCCTCTCTGTGACAGTCTGTTTCATTTTTACCGCAATATGTGTGATAAGATGCATGACTGCCCTGGGTGTACATGACCTCCCAGCATCTCCGAATTAAATGGGTTAAGATAAGGGACCATACTGCATCAGCCTTTTGGGAGTGAATAACATTTCACAACTGTCCTGTTAAAATTAGCATATGGTGCCGACGATGCCCCAAAATGGTAGCAGTTCCAGACTTACCCATTAAAGCATTTATTTTGATGGTCAGTGTTAGAAAATTTTAATACATCCACTGTGATTTACTGTTGAAAAATAAAAAATAAAACATGAAAAGTCTAATGGGTATGTTTTTAATAGAAACTGCATGATCACAACAGTTTTCCTCTGTTTGGCTGAATTCCTAATAATTATGACATACAGATACAATCATGAAGTACACCCTCTGTTAATTCAAAGTTTTTACATATCACGATGTAATAAAAAAAAAAATCTAGTGTTTACCAGGTCTTAAAATGTAGTTAATACAATAGGAGAACAGCGATACATGGCATGTTACACTATGTCATTATTAATTTAACAAAAATTAAGCCAAAATGCAGAAGCAGTGTGTGAAAAAGTAAGTATGGCCTCATTTATTGCTTCCATAGGAACTACGACGGCAAGTAGCAGCCTCAAGAGAGCTGTGCATAAACAAATGTTCGCAAACCTCAATGAACTGAAGCAAAGTTGTAAAGACAAGTGGGCCAAAATTGTTTCACAGGACACTGTGGAGGAATTTTGGCCCTGTGAGATACTGATAAAGAAAATTAAAAATCAATTACTCCAATCAACAATCTTTATAATGACAAGCCCCTGGTCTTTAAGTAAAATAAGCAGCAAATATGTAATATGTCCTATTGGAAATGATCATTTTTATTGATGCACTAATGTGCACATACTGCAGTTCAGATAGAGGATTAAAAGCGTTTTGACTCCGCCTTTTTTTAAACAGTACAGGAAGCGAAGTACTTGCAGTACACAGGGCTGCGGGGGCGTGCACTTACAGCTGTACTTTTTAGTGACTGTGCTTTTTGTGTGTCTAGTACCATGCCAGCGTAGATATTAAACCGGTTAGCCAGTTGTTTTAGCGCCGTTTGCTAACTCGTCTTTTTTCTGTTTTTCCTTTTTCTTGTTTTGAAGCGTAGCACTAGCAGGAGGCTAACTGGCTAGCTAGCTAGGTTTAGCTGTATGCTTTAATCACGGAGTGGAGCTAACAGTTCTCTGGAGGACAGCAGCTTCAGTATTCAACAACAACAACAAAAAAAGACTTGAGTAAGAGTAATACCAATGCCACACCAGAATTACTGGTGGTGGCAGAAATATTAGCTCTCACGCTGGAGGCATTAACAGCGCTGCTAACTGTTGGCGTCCCTGCAGATGAGTGGCCCTGACATCTTATTCAGCTGGGGGAATTAGCAACAATAAAGCAAAAGAACAAACAAACAAAACAAAAACAAAAAATGTCCTGTAAGTCAACTAAAGTGGCACCGAGTGTTGATTTCGACCACAGCTGCTCTGACAGCGTGGAATATTTGACGCTTAATTTCGGTCCATTTGAGACTGTTCATCGCTGGAGAAGACTCCCACCGTGCGATGAGTTTGTTGGTGCAAGGTAAGGTGCGGACAGGTGAGCAGCATCTTCATTAAAGTGGAATACCTGTGTTCTTACTGAACCTCATGTGGCTTCACGCAGGCGTAGCAAGCACACTGTTGTGGCGTACAGAGATGCAATATACGTGTTTGGGGGAGACAATGGGTGAGCGCTACAAGATCTTGCCAGACATTTTTCCGTTATATATATTTCTTATATTTATATGTATGTGACAATTCTGTGTCGCCCAACAGGAAAAACATGCTGAATGATCTGCTCCGCTTTGATGTTAAGGACTGTTCCTGGTGTAGGTAAGAATGCAGCGTCACAGCCTTACCATAAGGCATATAAACAGACTGTATACTAAAATATGATTCAACACCTGTCTATAATTCACAGGGCTTTCACCACTGGAACGCCACCTGCACCCAGATATCATCACTCAGCTGTAGTCTATGGCAGCAGCATGTTTGTTTTTGGTAAATCCTTTTATTTAAAACAAACATTTTTTGTTTTATCCTTTTCACACTCAGGTGTTGTTCCTGTAATGTTTAACTCTGATATGTTTTAGGGGGCTACACTGGAGACATCTACTCAAATTCAAACTTGAAAAATAAAAATGATCTTTTTGAGTACAAGTTTGCTACAGGACAGTGGACTGAATGGAAAGTGGAGGGAAGGTAATGTATTAACTTATGTTTTTGTTTTGTTTTTCTAAATACTGGCCAGACATTGTCATTGTGGATTGTGTGCCATGATATTATCCTATCATAGCTCCATGGTTCCTATCCTTACTACTTTTGGATAAAATGTTAGAAAAATCTATGTGCTGATTTCACAGAATAAAGTTTAGAGTAAGCCAGGAGTAGGCCTTAAGAGAGCTGCTAACCTAAAACTAAAGGGGCTCACACGGTGCATGGTTGCCTCCTACCATTGCCAAGCATGACTATCCCCACCCCCAAATCCTCTACTGGCCTCCAGTCACACCAGCCTTAATGATCCAGACATGAGTTCATATCAGTTTGTCCTAGCATCAGCTTCTCTTTTGCTCGCGCTCTCCATTTTACGCAGACATACTGTAGAGAAGTGTTCTTGCAGAGCATCTTTTTAGCTGTGAACAGTGTTGTGGAAGCTCTAAATTAGTAGTGCACCCACCCATTCCATTAATTAAAGAACAGTTCAGAGTTGATGAACACTATACATCCACCCACACCTGGTAAATATTTGCAGGTGTATGCTCTTTAGAGTATGTTTCAGCCAGCAGCATTAGGAAACTTGGAAACACTCATCAGCTCAGAAGTGGCCCTGCATACTTTACGAACTGTTCTGCACACAGTTGCTTCACTAGCATCACTTAAGTCACCAGTTTCACATTAAAAATTACAGATGCCAGTTACGTCATCTAAATGATAGATGGTTGGTGTTTGTATAGATATTCCAAGTAGTCTGTGATTGGTTTAAAAAAAAAAGTTAAGTCCACCTCCTTCAAGAATTAATTTAAGCTTCAGTTTAGTCCTATAGGATCTCTAATCCTCCGTCTTGCATTCTGCTCAGTTTAATTCAGAACAGGCTAAATCTATAACTGTTTATATAAGTTTATGTTGTTGCAAGTCCCTTTGAGTTACATGGACAAATAAGCAATTTAGTCTTTAACCATCCTTATGCCTTGTCTGTGAAACTGATCCTAAAAATCCTGCGTCTTTGTTTCAGCTTGCCAGTAGCCCGATCTGCACATGGGGCCACAGTCTACAGTGATAAACTGTGGATATTTGCTGGTTACGATGGAAATGCCAGGTATGCTTAGAAATGTTCTCTTTCGTCACATACCCACATGTATTTGTTTTTGTATGTAACCTTGCTTATTTCCCCTTGTGTAGGTTGAATGACATGTGGACCATCAGCCTGCAGGATCGAGAACACGCATGCTGGGAAGAGGCATGTTTAATTCATTTCCATAACAAAAGAGAGCATCATTTAAAGTTCAAGATTTGGAAATTCTGGGTCAGTGTTAATGTCTGTCTTTGTGTCCATCAGATCGATCAGAGTGGTGAAATCCCCCCATCTTGCTGCAACTTCCCTGTAGCTGTATGCAGGGACAAGATGTTTGTGTTTTCTGGTCAGAGTGGAGCGAAGATCACTAACAACCTCTTTCAGTTTGAGTTTCAAGGCCACATGTGAGCAGTGTCCTTTCTTATATACCTCAGCTACTTACAGTATATTTATCAGTGTTACCGGAGACTCATGAATCCATCTTCTCAGGTGGACACGTATACCAACCGAACATTTACTGCGGGGCTCCCCACCACCTCCACAGAGACGTTATGGACACACTATGGTCGCCTTTGATCGCCACCTGTATGTATTTGGAGGTGCTGCTGACAACACCCTGCCCAATGAGCTGCACTGCTATGATGTTGACTCTCAGACCTGGGAGGTGATCCAACCCAGCCATGACAGTGAGGTATGAAAAAGTTTGGAAAATTGAGATTGTATTTGCAATATCATTCATCCATTTCCACATCTGTGGACACAAAGAACTGTGTCAATAGATGTGTAGGTGGATGGGTGATATCACAAGGTGAATTATTAAACAAGATATTGTTCCTATACGTTCCACTTGTACTTTTTCTTGTTTTATGTAATGCAAACAAAATATGTTTGCAAAAGCTGTTAAGAGATTTTTACAAATATTTCCTTGTCATTTTGAGTTTACGTACTCTTCATTCATCAGTGTTGGACATTCTGCATTTGTATTGCTGGAACTTCTATCACATTTGTACAGATACATGCAAGATCATTAATACTATTATAAATTTCAGTGGTATGGGGATGGCTGTGGCTCAGGAGGTAGAGCAGGTCATCTGCTAATTGGAAGATTGGTGGGATCTGGTGGTTTGATCCCTGGCTACTCCAGTCTGGATGCCAAAGTATCCTTGGGCAAGATACTGAGTGTGAATGTGTGTGTGAATGGGTGAATGAGTGAATGAATGCTGTACAAAGCACTTTGAGTGCTCAAGTAGAGTAGAAAAGCACTATAAAACAGCCAGTCCATTTATGGTGTTCTTTTTGTCCCACCTCAGATGGGCATTTAAAAACATTTATTAGGGAAATTTTACCCTGCCCACTGATAGGTGGAGGGTGGTTATGTTTTCAGTCGTGTTTGTCTGTTAGCAGGATAACTTGGAAAATTATGAATGGATTTTGATGAAAATTTCTGGAGTTGTTGGGGGTGGTACAAGGGACAATTGGTTAAATTTTGGTGGTGATCTGGATCACCATCTGGAGCCAGGAACTTTTCAAAAGGCTTCTTTACTATTGTGAGATAGAAACAGTATTTACATTTTTGAGGATTACTCAGACAATTAGGAACAGATTTCAATGAAACTTTGTGGAAATATTTTTTAGGGCCCCAGGAACATATGATTTCATTTTCAAGGTTACCAAAAAAAAAAGCCCTCATCATTCGCAAGATGTATAAGTTCATATCTCAGTGAATTTTTCATCTATCGTGATGAAATTTGGTACTCAGGTATAAACAGTTACTGTTAACTCATTGTCTTTTTTTTTAAATTAAAATATTCACAATAAGGCAAAATGAACTACAAATCAACACAAAAATCAGATACACACACACACACATATATACATATATATATATATATATATATATATATATATATATATATATATATATATATATAATTCATATCTCAGCAAATGTTAGTTTTTCTTTTTTCATTTAATTTTTTCAGCGGATACCTTTAGTATGCATAAACTGAATAAAACATATCCAGATTATATATGCCATTATCTGTTCATGTGGATCAAATACAATACATTTACAGTCTTTGTTATCTAGTGATTAATGATGGAGTATTACATTTGGTTGAATCTATTGCATTGTAGTATCAGCGCATAAAATATGGGGGTGGGAGAGGTATGCCTTTTACTGAGTGCCCTTCTAGTACAGATTTGTAATGCGCTTCTTATACTCGCCTACAAAAACTGAAAATTTCTCCCCCTCCTCTCAGATGCCAAGTGGGAGATTGTTCCATGCTGCTGCTGTGATTCTGGATGCCATGTACATATTTGGTGGGACTGTGGATAACAATGTCCGCAGTGGGGAGATGTACAGATTCCAGGTTGGTGTCAAACCATCTCATTGCTGAGATATAATGACACTTACGGTTTGCCTTAAGATTCACTACTTAAAGTTTTTCAACTATCAATTTTGCAGTTCTCATGCTACCCAAAATGCACCCTCCATGAGGACTATGGCAAACTGTGGGAGAACCGACAATTCTGTGACGTGGAGTTTATTCTGGGTGAGGTGAGTTTTCATTGCTGCAAAACTGGCGAGAAGCCTCTAAACTGAGGTGGGGTGCCCATTTAGCTCACTGGATTGAGCAGGCAACCCATATGCTGGAAGGTTATTGCCGGGGCCTGGGTTTGAATCTGCTGTGGGCCATTTGCCTCATGTATTCCACCTGCCCTCTCTTTGAACTTTCCTGTCAACTCTCCTCCTGTTGTAAATAAAGGTTCAAAAGTCCAAAGAAAATACTTAAAAAATTCATGGTGACTTTCACGTGATATGCCTAACTTATTTTTTTTTCCACTTGTCTGACTCATTGTTGTGGTGTTTGCAGAGTGAAGAGAGAGTCTTGGGGCATATTGCCATAGTGACTGCAAGATGTCAGTGGCTGCGGAAGAAAATCCTGCAGGCTCGGGATAGGCAGCGACAGGTTAGAACAATGTAGCAAGTACACCTCATCTCCTCTGAGACAGACAAGACTGTCAGTGTTGTCAGAAGATATTTATAAATATGAAAAATCAGGCAGTTTGTGTAACTCAACTGTCAAACACACCCCAGAAGTCAGAAATATTCCTGACACAACTTCGAGCTCCTGTGTTACCATTCAAATATTAAAATTAAGCTGAACTGGGAGAAAGTTAAGAGAGGGCACACCATCATGATATTAGAACCTTTGTATAATATTAAGCAATATACATTGAATTGAATCTGTAGTCTCCACTGAGTTGATTGACCATGCTGTGTGTTATCACGACATTAAACATTAAGCAAATGTTTTTTTTCTTGTAATTTAAAAAACAATGAGCACCACAGGCACAATTAGCCTGTCAGAGTTGGGGCAGGTTTATCACTGTTATCAAGCTGTGCACTGCCTCAGAGACATTGTAAATGGCCAGTACAAACATGTTTTCATCCCACTCGAGGCATAACAGGTTGAAGAGCACGCTGAACTGTTTTTATGTCATTCTGATTTGCATTTAAAACCCCAGAAAAAACAGTGTGGTGGGTTGGCTACACATCCACTTTTGATCACATCATAAATATTTTGGGAAAATTTAAACCTCCACTGAAATAGGTGAGAGTGGAGCCGTTGTCAGACTGAAAGAGTAATGAGTTGATAATTATCTGTAATATCACGCTAGCACTTAGTATCTGTCCAACCAGTTTTGTTGGCACAGAAGGGGAAACTCAAGAGGTTATTGCTTGTATCAGTTAAAAAAAAAACAAAAAACAGTTCACTTCAGACCTGATGTTGAATGCCTCACATGTAGTAATTTTAGTTCATTTTTAGCTCATCCAGCTGAGATGAGGCATCCATCATCTGTCTACAGTTCACAAGAATTCCTACTCCTACTACAATACTGGTCAGAATTTCATCAAACTTACACAGTATGTTCACCTGATGGGTCTTAACCCAGATTGTGCTCTTAAGTCCAGGTCTCAGTTGTCATTTTACTGGCAATAACCTGTGAAATGTAATGGACTGTGAGCTGGATGAGCTACATTCACTAAGATTCATTTTTTTGAAAATTCTGTTAGCCTTTCTCTAAAGAAAAGCTGCAACAACATGCTTATTGGGAGCTGGATGCTTTAATTAAAACCTATTTACCCAAGCTTGTAGGTGCAACAATACATATTCATATAAGCATTTGTATGAGTGATGGGTGTATACATTTAACTGGAATGATAAAGTGTGCATAATTTACTGTCTTACAGAAGACAAAACAGGAGAGCGGTGAGGAGAGGGATGAAGGAGCAGCTGGAGGCCCAAGGGATATGCCAGCAGGCAATAGGCCATCGGGCACACAGCCGCTGTTGGAGGTAGCCATCAGGGAAGCAGAGGCCCAGCCTTTTGAAGTCTTAATGCAGTTTCTCTACACAGACAAGATCCAATACCCTCGCAGAGGTACCACTCTGCTCATGCTCCTTGTGTTTGGATGGTACCAGCATTGCTATCAAAGACAGAGAAAATACTTAATCTTGTTTGTATGTGTCTACACAGGTCATGTGCAGGATGTTCTCCTGATTATGGATGTATACAAACTGGCCCTTAGTTTTAAGCTTTCCCGGCTGGAGCAGCTGTGTGTGCAGTACATTGAAGCGTCAGTCGACCTGCAGAATGTTCTCAGTGTCTGTGAAAATGCCAACAAGCTGCAACTCGACCAGCTCAAGGTACATCCGAATTAACTGTTAACAAGCTGAAAAGCTTGTTTTACTGACCTCTAGTGGTTATTTTTGCTCCACTGGTTCTTAAACTGTGGGGCAAAGATCTGCTGCAACTGGAATGTGGACAACTAGTGTAAAAATTTGGTGAGGGCGCCGGAGTAGCTCAGCGGATGTGTACCCTTTTTTGTAATTATTAAAACTCAATTTTTTTGTTCATGCTCAATTGAAAATTATGGTGTCTGGGACGTGAACCGTTTTTGCGGCTTCTGAAGTGGGTCATGCCACATGTCTGTGGAGTGTACAGTGCCAAAGGATGTGAAACAGAGTCAGCTTTGTACTAAGCCACTCTTAAAGATTAGATAAGATTAGGATAGGAAAAGGATTGGTTAATTTGGCACTGACTTTGTTTTTTTCTCCAGGAACATTGCCTGAATTTTGTGGTGAAGGAATCACACTTTAACCAGGTGATCATGACAAAAGAGTTTGAGCATCTCTCCACCCCACTGATAGTGGAGATTGTTCGGCGAAAGCAGCAGCCTCCTCCTAGGGTGTACTCTGACCAGCCTGTGGATATTGGGACCTCCCTGGTGCAGGATATGAAGGCCTACCTGGAGGGAGGCGGCTTTGAGTTTTGTGACATTATTCTGCTGTTAGATGGTCACCCACGGCCTGCACACAAAGCCATACTGGCAGCTCGATCCAGGTAGAGACAGCATGGAATTTATATAGCTATAGCAAGCTGCGTACCTGTTTTTGTTTTGGGGTTTTTTGTTTTTGTACCCTGCTGAGGCTGAATTTGATTTCATGTGAATTTTATGCTCCTGTGTTGACAGTTCCCTCTCATACATGTAATTGCATTCTTTATTCATTGGATCTTGTATCAGTTTTTTTATGGTCCATTTCAACGTAATAATGTGACTAATCCTTTTTATACCGTTACTCCTCAGTTACTTTGAGGCAATGTTCCGCTCCTTCATGCCTGTGGATGGTCAGGTAAATATATCCATAGGTGAGATGGTCCCAAGTAAGCAGGCCTTTGAATCGATGCTGCGTTATATCTACTATGGCGATGTCAACATGCCTCCAGAGGATTCCCTGTATCCTTCTCAGTTTTAGATGACATTTTGATGCGTTAAAGGTTTTTGCCCACAGCCCCTCTTCTTAACATTTCTGCAGAATTAATTAAAAAAATGAAATGAGCAACGTAATTGAAGGCAAAGGCAGCCTGTGAAGTGAGGCACAGTTTCTGTCCAAATGCATACCTGTCTTCCAGCCTTGAGATCTCTCCTGCTGTTCAGATCCTTAAAAAAAATAAATATATATATATATATATATATATATATATTTTATATTTTATATTCCTACAGGGACACTTGTGTTACTTGTACAGTTTGTATCATTAATGGTAAACCTGCTGGCTTATCATGAAAACACTCAGCATTTAGGCATAAGATTAAAAACAAGGTGTAAACTTTAACCCTGGAAGTATCTGTAAGTTAGGAAATGGTTAAGTTAAGAATTAATGGTGATTGGTGTTTAGAAATAGTTTGAAGTGGCTTAGATTAGGGACATGATGGAATGATTCATAAAAATGTCAATGCCAGAAACAAAACAAGATCTTGAATGTTTCTGTTATGAATTTATTAAATTTGCATGGTTTCATATAATGTCTAATTCACTCAAAAGCATTTTGCAGATTTAACTACATGGACTGTGCAGACACTCAGTCTTACTTTTTGTGTAAAATGAAAATCCAAGAGTTCTTTTGAAGTATTACATAGAGAGCGAACTTTGTTCACTTCCTTGACCCTTGATAAACAGCTATCTGTTTGCTGCACCATATTACTATGGGTTTTCTAATAACAGGCTGCAGGCTTACTGCAAGCAGAATCTTGAGATGAACGTCACTGTGGAGAATGTCTTGCAGGTGACCTAATTGAACAATGCTATGCCTTACTTACTTGCAGATACTTTTTTTTTGTGTGTGTGTATGTAGAATGAATCATTTCTGCACTCAGTTATCACTCACTATCCTCCCTCAGATTCTTGAGGCAGCCGACAAGACCCAGGCTCTGGACATGAAGAAGCACTGTCTTCACATTATTGTCCACCAGTTCATCAAGGTGGGTGGGCTTGTATCTGAAGCCCTGGGGGTTTGCTGCCCACTCACTGCAGCTGAGCTAACCCTCTAGTCCCATCTTCTTTGCGGGAGACTGACACCTTTTGTCCTCTTAGTGGATCACCCTCCATCTACTACGTGGAGAGGAGACTGTTTACAGGCTGACCGGCTGTACAAGCACCTCATCACATTGCGATGAGGGTCAGAGTGTCACTCTGATTATTGTTTGTTATCCAAAGGAACAAAGAAGCACTCAATTTTCACTTTACTCCACTGGAGTGTTAGCTCTTCTGTATTTCTGTTAAGTTTCTTTCTTTTATCTTCATTTTGTTGTGCATGAGCAATCAAGTGCCGCTTATTCCCCATTTTTGACTCATGGTCCTATCTTAATTTAGTGTTCATTTTTCTTTCTTTTTTTGTTCTCCTCCCCTCCCAAAGGTATCCAAGCTCCCCAACCTGCGGTCTCTCAGCCAGCTGCTGTTATTGGACATCATTGAGTCACTAGCTACACACATATCCGACAAACAGTGTGCGGAGATGGGATCCGATATTTAGGATGACTCTTTTCTACTCTTGCAGAAGCCATGCATCCCTGCTGCAGCTATTCCTTCCTTGCATGTGTCATACCCCATGCAGCTGATGCCTTTTATCCACACTATATCAAGTTGTTTTTGTTTCTCCCTCTGCATCTCAGCGAGGAATGAAATCAGTGATGGAACCAGATTGTCAAATATTGTAAAATTCTGTTTTTATGTATAATTCAGCTTTTATTTATTTTGTATAGATTTCTGTTTTGCAAAAAACATATTCTGTTCACTGCTGCGTTTGCATTTTTGATAAATATTCAGCTTGATGTACGATTTCGTACTTGTGACAGTAGAAATATAATAAATTTCACCAGGTGTGTTCTCAGTCATCTCAGTGAAACTTTACATCCATTAAAGTCAGATTGGTTATTTATCTAAATCTCTATTCAGCTAAGTTTGTATTATTCACATATATCATGTAGGAGAGAATTCAAATCATGTAAAAATCTTTGTAAGAATTCTTACCATTATTAAAATCTCTATCCATACAATACTGAAATGAGTATTTAGTAACATTATTCTATTATCATGTACTCAAAGCCTTAATAAATCTCATTCAAAATGAGTTGTATATTATGAGTCTCTGTGGTTCCCCCCATGCTCTGATTTCCAGTGCTTTTGAAATGCTGAGCTTAGTTAAAACCCAAACAAAATTTTTTTCTTTTTTTTTTACAGCGATCACAGTATAGCCATTTGTTGTCATATCAGTACACTAAATTATTGAAGTTTCTGCACAATCATTTTGTCAAATAGAAGAATATCACAAAACTTAAGTCATTTTGAAACCCCAGAACTGATTGATTTGGACTATTTTTAGACTATAGTCTGCAGCAGGTTGTGTTTTCACAAATCTGCTGGGCTCTCACAGATGACTTCATTCTTGAGCACAAACCTAACCTTTAAGCAGCTTTTAAATCCCACAGTCATCCACGCAAAGAGCCAATACCTGCATTATATCAGCTCAGGTTAAAACTGCAGCAGTCGCTTTCATAACTAGCTTTATGCAGGGCCCATGCTAGACTGGATCAGTGGGAAGGTTGTTATGCTGTGATTGGTGTTTAGGGTTAAAGCAGGTTGGTTCAGGCAGCAGTCCTCATCCAGTCTAGTAACATCTGGCCTTCTCAGTAATTAGATTAGATTCAACTCATTGTCATTGTGCACACAAGGCACACAACGAAATGATCGTTCCAGATCACTCATCCAGAGACAAGCATCTGCGGTCATGCAGCCAGAGACCGGCGCTACCGTTAGGCAATGTGGTTTCAAGTTGTCATCACTGCTTAGATGAGAAGTGGATGCCTCAAATTATAAGAATTTTAAACACCTGAACCTTATAGTGGAATAATCACTCTGAGATAAGCCTTAAATACTGGTACTAATGTGAAATTCAAATTGCTGTCACAAACTAAAGCCATTGTAACTTATACACTGTGTGAGAAAGCTGAAGGTCAGCCCTTGACCTTTCATCAAATTAGCATGTCCTTCAAGGGTTTCAGTTTCCACAGATCTATGCATGATAAATTCGGACAATGCTCCTTGGTTTGAGAGAATGAACTCCTTTTGAATCTGTAATGTTTTGCACTGCAAACATTTTGGTTTACTCAAGTGATCTAAATTAAATTCCATTTAGAACACAATTAAATGAGTTACTGGTTCTTGTATAGGTAATGAGGTCAGCCTTAAAAACCCCAGTATGACTTAAATAAAACTGAAAAAATGTTTTAAAAAGTTACATGTTTTGAAAGTGTATAGTTCATTTTGTTCATGTGACTAAGACAAAGGTTTGTCCTAAATACAGAGACATTATATTGGTTTCCTATAAGCTGGCAGTTGTACTGCAGCATCTATTACAATCCACAGAGGAATTCACTCTTTTGGACTGTTTTACTGCTGCAGTGAGCACAAAGTGCTATTCATAGTTGAGATACTTGAGAAATTTGGCAAGTCAAAATAAATATCTTAAATAAAAATATATATCTGATTAAAACAGACCAAGCTAATCTTCCTGAAATAATTAGAACTTTTCAAGATGGACTGAATTTCATAGCCATGTGAAACGGTAACTTTTATTTCTTCTTCTTTTTTTTTTGTGCACCCCTCATGCCCAGCTCGCTCATGTTTCATTCAAGTTGACTTGTGCACACACAGAGCCCAGAATCCCTCTGGTCGTATCTGGTTTCATTTAAAAACAGAGTTCGTTGTTCGCCGTGATGACATTGAACACTGAGACCAAACAGTATGGCTGTTGTTATGCCATGGTACCAGATTATCTCCTACTTATCAAGTGCATTTTCTTAAGGAAGTAAGGAGTGGGCTGTCCAGGTCTGTCCTGCAGGTGGGACGGGCTACAGAGCCACTTGAATCTCTTACCTACAGTTACTTAGACTTTAGCACATATTCACAGCACAGACTTCATTGTACAAAGGCGGAAGATGATTTTTCTAACAACTAAAATGATGCAAAGGGCTGCACTCTTTGTGATGGTTGGAGGCTTGGTGACATCTCTGATCACCACCTTCCTTCCACACTGGAAGACAATGAACTCTGATCTCAATGAAGTAGAGAACTGGTTCTCTGGGCTGTGGCACACCTGCCTCTACACCGAGGAGGTGGGAATTCAGTGTAAGGCCTACGATTCCATCATGGGACTGCCGATGGACCTGCAGATCTCCAGGGTCCTCATGTCAGTGTCTATAGGTACTGGCAGTTTAGCTGTATTGGTTGCTTTCCCAGGTCTAGAGGGAGTTGAGATGTGTGTGGAGCAGCCTGGTGTAAAGAGAAGACTTCTCATCTTTGGCGGGGTACTGTCCTGGGTGTCTGGGCTCACTACTCTGGTTCCTGTCTCTATTGTGGCCTACACAACCGTGGTGGACTTCTGGGATGAGGGTTTTCCTGATGTGATGCCACGATGGGAGTATGGGGAGGCAATGTTCTCCGGATGGTTCGGAGGCTTGGCACTGGTCATCGGAGGGACTTTGTTCTTTGTGGCTGTGTGCATGGGAGACTACGACCAGCGGCGATCAAGTGTGCTAAACACCTCACAGGTGAAGCACAAGTCACAGCACTACCTGAAGACAGAGGTTTTATAATTAGTTTATTCCCATATGTGTAATATCTACACATTCATATACATCATATGAAAACCAGACAGCCTGTGAACGATTACAGTTGTTCTGCCAAGAGGCACTGAAGTTTTTATTTGTCCACTTCTTCCTGGATTTAAAACTGAAAATCAAACTTTTCTGTGATCTCTATATAGAAGAAAAAAATCTGATGCAACTGTGATGTGATTGGACACATTTTTATTAAAAACAATGTGAGATCATAGGCAACTGCTGTAGTTTTTAATTCTCATTAAAATATGTAGTGTTCTGAAAAATAGAATAGGAGGGCAATTTATTCAGCAGGACACATACTGTAGTGGAACCTAGTGATTTATTTATCTAGCCATTCAGGCTCCATGCAAGAACATATGTGAATATGCCTGTAATTTACATCTGCACTTGTAGTGATTTCTTTCAGATTAATTTTATTTGCATAATTTAGTCAGAAAAATGATATTCAGATAGACTGAAACATGAAGAAAATTAAAGAAGCCTAAAATGAATGAACAGTAAGTAAATAATCTCCTGATCAGTATAGAAAATGTCCCACATTAGTTGTGAGCAGAGTCTGTGTGCTCACTGCCAGGGCAGGAGTGAATAGATGCGCAGGGGTTTGCATTCTTGTGCTGCAGCTCCTCTGTGTTGAATTTCATTTTGTGGGGAGGGGGTTTGGTGCCATCAGCTCCTTTTAGAGCTTAATGTACTCTGCTGCTCACTGTTAGGGTCAGAACTAAATTAGATTTTTTTAAACGCTTGTTTCCTTGATAGTTTCTTGGATTTCACAAAAAAATAAAGTGATAAAATACTGACATTACATTGGCTAGGTGATATTTGTAAATCATTTGCTTACTGATTGATTAAAATCAAATTAACAGGTTAAATCTACCCTATTAACTGCTGGCATTAATATTTTTGGTGTTTCTTTTATAAGCCATGAATGATTCATTCCCTTCTCCCTGCTCTCTTAATCTTGGTTTTTGGATAATGCAGTTCTCTGTGACCCTTGGTGATTCAGTTAAATTGAACGATGTGCCAGTGATGTCAGATGGCCTTCCCTGCACACTGGGTGAGCCCGATAGGTCACTTTGTCATGTATGTCCACACCGCCCATCCTGGCTTTCACTCAAACATGCTTTTTTAATCAAACACAAGCAGCATGTCCACCTGTCAAAAATTAAATTAGTCTACGTGGACAGTGGGAATTATCTGATTTGGTCTCTGTGCTTTTGTTATTATTATTATGTTTTACACATACACACACACACACACACACACACACACACACACACACACACACACACACCCCGGGAAACATTAGCATTCTGAAAACACTGTAAAGGTGTTGGTGCTGCATCCTGATCATCACCCTGTGTTGCTGCTGTCATCATCATTTCCATAGAAATGACTGTGCGATTATCAGGTGAATGACCTTGTCTCAGCCTCCCCCACAGTGAGAGCATAAGGAATGGAAATATCTTGGGGGCTCATTTCTATAAGACTTAGTAGGCTATACCTTTTTAATCCTGCTCCACCCTACCCGCTCACTGAAACTGGGATTTACCGCAACAACTGCACTTTGAGGCTCTCTCTCCCTCTGCTGCACACACTGATAGAAGTGCAGCATTCACACACGTTAAGTGCTGTTTCAGTGTTTATGGCGTGCAGCAATCTCGACAGTAGTTATTTTATGCGCCCCGGTGGTTAGTATAACTCCAATTAATCCAACACACTAGTAAAGTTTTAACAATAGATGATGTCCCATGCAGCAGCACACTGCATTTACAGGAAGCAGTCAGTGCAGTAGGTGGGCAGGCAGATCAGGCAGTGCAGCGGGAAGGGTAATAAGTCTTTGATCATGTTTAGCTGGCAAGTCAGGTCTTTGACATTTGAAGGCGATGCTGAAAGGATCTGAGCAGAAAAGCAAGCCTGGCTGAGAGAGAGAGAGAGAGAGAGAGGGAGCGTGTTTTTAGGAAACACAGAGGAGGGGTGGGTGGAGGAGAGCAGGGAACGGTGAGAATTCATGCTGTGTTAGCATCCCCTCAGCAACTCCATCAATACTGCATACAGCTGAGAAACTGGCAAAGGTCCTCCGTGCTGCGTTTTCAGGCTCGGCCAGCGAAAGAGAGCAACTCCCACGACCGGTCGGCCCAGTCTGCTGCTGCTGCTGCTGCTGCTTGAGGGGGACTCTGAGAGGGGCAGAGCGCGCACACACACGTACATTCACCCACACACACTCACTCACTGGAGACTCTGGTGCATCAAGAGGCAGAAGAGGAGCGCGGAGGAGGGTACGGAGGGACACGCAGACTGGGAATACTCCAGTGAAGAGAGGTACAGAACTGTGAGGAGAGCCGCGCTAATATGCTGCCGTGCTCCGCAGGGACGGCTGAGCACCAGGGAGTTTGACAGGATCTCAGAGCACCTGCTCCATGCACACGGGTAAGACACTTCATAATCATTTTATATCAGGGACATAGAGTCAGAGGTAATTACTTTTTGTGTGTTTATGTGATGCTGTGTGTGTGTGTGTGTGTGTGCGTGTGTGCTTGTGATCCCACTTATTTCTTCAAGTGGGTTTTGCCTGCATTGGCGCACTGTGGTCACATAGAGTACTTTTAAGGAAGTTGCTTGCTCTGGTACAGGGATTCTTCCATAGCGAAGGATGCACTGTGGTTCAGTTTGTTCACTGAAATCACAATAAAAAAACACACTCACTGAATGAAATAGATGTAGAGCTTGGATAAATTATGATCCCCCTAATACACCTATATGAAATAATATTTTCTAGTCAGTTTACACTGGTAACTTTTACAAAAATTAAAACAGATAAAAAGTATCACAGCACATCTCCAATCATATTTTGACATGAACCACATCTTTGGATGTGTATGTGCATGTGTGTGTTAAGCTGGTCACTTGAGGAACTGGTTTATAGAAGCACAGCTGCCCTGTAGGGGTGTACACCCCTCTGAAAAACTCAGTTCTAGTTTTCCATGACATCATGGAGAGGTTATCGCTCAGAGTAGCAGCAAAATTACCTGATACAGCCATGTAGTACCATTGTAAACCAGCTTCAGCTTTACAGACAGATGCATATAAAAACTATAGCCGTTTGAGTCAAGATAAAGCCACAGGAACTTGTCTACTCCATGAGCTCTGTATTGTTAAACAGTATATAATGCTCAGTGTTGCTTTGGTCTTTGTTTTCTCAAGCCATGTGGCAGCTAGTTTATTTATCACAATTATATTCCCTTATAGATAATAATATTGATCTGAATGAACTTGAACACACACACACACACACACACACACACACACACACACACACACACACAGGAGTTTCTTAATGGGGATTGTGATAACTAATCTGTAGTCTGTGACACGTAGGCACTGGAGTAAACAGAAATCAGTCAGAGGCTTCTTGGCATTACTGGGAACACCTAGGTGGAATTCAGCTTCAGACACGGCTTGGGACACGTGCTGTCCTTCCTTGTCCTGTCTGCGATCAATACATGAACTGCAAAAAGAAAAAAAAGATCAATGATTAAAATGCTTTCAATTTCACCCATTTGTCAGGTGCACTGAAGACTTCAATAAACTGCCAGTAAACTCAATAACTGGGCAGTAAGAACACATACTGTGTCTAGCGAACACATTTGCTCAACAGCTGGTTTACGCAATCACAAGATGATTCCTCAGGCTTATCTTGCATTTTACAAACCAGAAGAACTAACTGCTGACTGTGAGGGAAAGAAGTGTGGTCAAATATTAAGCAGCGTGAGTCCTTTTATCAGCGGAGGATCAGAGACTTGTAACCTGTCAGGATACCTGCCAAGCAGGTGTTTTAAAACAGTTGGGGTGTTAGGAGGTGAATGAGTCAACGAACAGCTGATCTTCTTTTAGTACATATGGAGGTCGCAGCATGTTCCTCTTCTGCTAATGTTTATTCGTGAGCATCAACATCAATGTGTGGTATTAAAATATTATCAGCAGTTTGCATAGTAGCACATGCGTGGGTGTGTCCATCAAAGGGCAGGCATTTTGGACATCGACATTTCTGCTTTGTTTCACTCACGTTAAGTTTATAGATCAGCCTCCTTTCCACCAACCAGGAGCAGAATTTTGCTAATTCTCACCTCTGACATTCCAGTAACAGGTTTTACATTTGTGGGGAAGTGAGTGAAACTGACAGCTTGTTTGCAGGCAGGATTATTAGCACTGCTTGGGGACAGGCCCAACAGTGAGCGAGAGTGAGGGATCTGCGTCATATGTTGTGTGGACCAAATCTGCTTAACCTACTTTAGTTTTGCACAAAATATCTTGGGTTTACTGGAGCTCCAGTATGGTAGCTATTTGTGATCCAATTTGTTGTTCATTAAATTTTAGCGGTGGCAAATTATTAAAGGGGCAATATGTGAGGGGAAAGTTTTTCGTACACATCTTTAATCTTCAGAAAGGGACTTGCCTTTTTTTCTTTTTGCTTTCTCTGTTTAGTGACATACACAGAAAGCACTTGGGTGTGCTAGCCTGGATGTCAACTAAATGCGGGCAAATGCGCTCGGAATAGATATTTGAATGAACAGCGCAAAAATACAGATTAAAAAGATGCTTTTCCACTGAAAAGGCTGATATTATTAGCAACAAAATGTATTTTAGTAGATGTTTCCAACCTCTGGTTTTCTTAAAGGGCTATGAGATACATCTTAGGAGTCATGAGATTAATGAAGTAGGAAAAAAAGGACATTTTTACATAAAGCTGTATTTTTTTTTTCAATCTTGCTGTCTTTGCTTTTTTGTGAAATGCTGGATAACTCTTTGGGTAAGTAACTGTTTTTACTGGAAACACTCCATAAGGTTTAGAGAAGAGTGCTGCCTGTGTAGAGCAATCAGGAGGCAGAACTGCCACTTGCTGTGATTTCATTGGACAATTACCTGTGTTGTTCTTACATGGATGCAAACAGAGCTGGCAGATTAAAAATTGTTTAATATCCAGTTCAACAACTGCTCAGACATTTGCATTTTCACACGCTGCTCAACTGGGTATCAAAAAGTTCAGGGTTGCAGTGCATATGTGAAAACGACTATAGACCGAGAGCTAAGACATTGGCAAGAGGTCCTTACAAATTGCCTTTTGTAAGAGACTGCAGGCCAAAAAGGTCAAATCATCCATCAGCTTATCCAGGTGATGGATGATTTGATAGGCTTCAGGGTTGCACGGAGCCTTAGAGCCTATCCGAGCTGACACAGGACAAAAGGCCTGGAGATATCCCCACACACTCACATCAACACCTACAGCCAGTTTAGAATCACCAGTTAACCCAGATACTTTGGGAGGAACCTGGAGCACTGGGACAAATCCCTCACAGGCACAGGGAGAAGATGCTAACCCCACACAAAAGGCCCTACGAGGTTCAAACCCAGAAACTTCTTGCTGTGAGGTGACAGCACTAACCACTGTACTGCCGTGCCAACCGGATCAAATGAGTATTTTTTTTATTTTTATTTTTTACAAAGCAATTGAGCTAATATACTATTTATCCTATTTTTCCTAATACTTTATTTATTTTTGGAATAAACATAAAATGAATATATTGATGCGCAGTACAAGTAGCTCAAAAATAAACTTAAGTTGTCAAGTTTAATGGTAGAAAGAGGGCACAAATGCAGCATGTGGGGGAAAAAAAGGAGCAAAATAAAAGTGAGACTTTATCACAGCTGATACCAAAGGCCAAAATAATCAGAGCCAGGAAATGAATCCAGAAAAATGAAAATGAGGAGAGCATAAACAGATGCTTTGACTAATGGGAAGACAGGACTATATATACACACAGAGGGCCGATGCCCAACAGGAAACAGGTGGGGAACAAAGCACAACTGAACATAATTAACACAGCTGAAGACAGTTAGGCCAGGGCTGATAGTCATAAACAAGGCAAAAACAGAAAGTAGAACTATCACTACAGAAAACTAACCTTCAAAGTAATATAGAAAATAACATGAAGACAAATAAAACCCAAACCTCAAAACACAGAACCCAAGAACCATGGCAGAAGAACCTGAGTAAATGTAGTTACTTTCATACAGTGTAAGCATATACATTGTACAGATACAGACAAATCAGCGTTAGCTGCAAGAGTATCTGGCCAATTAGAGGAGATCTTTCCATTTCTCATTTGTCCTCAGGAACTTTCTCCCAGCAGCGCTCCATTCAGTACTGCAAAGTTTTTTCTGAGGTTCAAGGACATTAAGATGTGCTCAGAATATCAAGCAGTCCTTTTGGTTGTACCTCAATAGGATAATTTGGTGATGGATTGCACCATGTTGAGTGATACACCTGCCATCCTGTGTATGCTGAGATTCATAGCAGCTAGTGAGTAACTAACTACAGTATGTGTGGGTGAAATACCAGAGCTGGCAGCAATGTGAGGGCAATGTGGAAACAAAACAAGGGGGGATTTTGAAACTCAAGGGGCCCCTGCTTTCCTTTAAAGCGAAGTGTGACAAGAAAGCTAATAGGTGTCGGAGTGCTGTTAATATTTAACAGTTTCCCATGAAATATGCATGAACAAAGGTAACAGTGTGTGTGGACATGTTCCTAATTAGCACAATTGCTTCCTTTTTACAAGCACTAGCATGTTACATAGACAGATAAACAGTGGCTGGGTTAGCTCTCCTCATGTGTCCTTCGTACCATCATCGCCAAAAGTATTTGCTCATCTGCCTTCACATGCATATGAACTTGAGTGACATCCCATTCTTAACCCATAGGGCTTGATATGATGTTGGTCCACCTTTTGCAGCTATAACAACTTCAACTCTTCTGGGAAGGCTTTTCACAAAGTTTAGGAGTATGTTTATGGGAATTTTTGACCATTCTTCCAGAAGCACATTTGTGAGGTTAGACACTGATGTTGGCTGACTCCCAAAGGTGTTCTGTCAGGTTGAGGTCAGGCCAGTCAAGTTCTTCTGCACCAAACTCACTCATCCATGTCTTTATGGTCTTTAAGGGGGCTATCCCCAAACTGTTCCCACAGAGTTGGGAGCATGACCAAAATGTTTTGGTATACTGAAGCATTAAGAGTTCTTTCACTGGAACTAAGGGGCTGAGCCCAACTCCTGAAAAACAACCCCACACCATAATCCCCATCCACCAAACTTTACACTTGGCACAAGGCAGTCAGACAAGTACCGTTCTCCTGGCAACCACCAAACCCAGAGTTGGATTGCCAGACGGAAAAGTGCGATTCATCACTTCAGAAAACACAACTCCACTGCTCTAGAGTCCAGTGGCAGCGTGCTTTACTCCACTGCATCAAACGCTTTGCATTGCACTTGGTGATGTAAGGCTTGAATGCAGCTGCTCAGCCATGGAAACCCATTCCATAAATCTCTCTACACACTGTTCTTGAGCTAATCTGAAGGCCACATGAAGTTTGGAGGTCTGTAGCGACTGACTCTGAAGAAAGTTGGTGACCTCAGTTTACTATGCACCTCAGCATCCACTGACCCCGCTCTGTGGCTGAGTTGTTGTCATTTAGTAGTGAGGAAATTTCACAACTGGACTTGTTGCACAGGTGCAATCCTATCACGGTACCACGCTGGAATTCATTGAGCACCTGAGCGCGACCCATTCTTTCACAAATGTTTGTAGAAGCAGTCTGCATGCCTAGGTGTTTGAATTTATATACCTGTGGCCATGGAAGTGATTGGAACAGCTGAATTCAATGATTTGGACGGGTGAGTGAATACTTTTGGCAATATATTGTATATTTGAGAGCAACATCAGCCAATTATTGTGATAACTGCAACATAAACATGGAGACAAATATACAGTATGCTCGTTAATGTTAAAAACAAAACAAGTATATTTTCTAATGCTTGAAGTTTTCACAGCAAATCATCATGTCCAGTGGTGAGATCACAGCATAGCAACGTGTATGTTCCTGACGATGTCACTTGCTCTGTGCGTGCAGATTAAGTGGAGAAGCTGATGTGTGCGATGGCCAGCTTGGATCTGCAGGTTCTCAGACCTCCAGTTCTGTGTTACTGTTACCTCCAAAACAAGAAGCCCAGCTCGACAATCTGACTGTACCTCCCCTCCTCTCCCCTCCCTCCCTCTCCCTGGGTGTCCCTCAATCCTGGGCCCACCATGGGAGGATGCTTCTCCAAACCCAAACCAGGTAAACAGCATGTTTCCCCAACTCAAGCAGTGGTGGATTAGTAAAAGCTTAATAACAGCTTGGGTAGGTGTGGAAAAACAGGTGCTTCTTTTAAAGTCTAACCTATGAAAGGAGCACAAAATAACAGAAACAGTCTGCAGTACAACTAAACCAAAGAATTTAAATTATTGTTGGAAATGGTAGTTCTTTGGTCTGATGGTGTATGGTGTGCTTGGTATTTTATATTTGCTATCCTGCTGCTATTTCCAGATGGGCTGGGTAATATGGTTAAAATAATTTTTTGCAATATTAATAACAATATTTTGTTTTTATAGACAATACTGTGCAAAAGTCTTGACCCACCCCTCATTTCTTTCTATTTTGCTTCCACGATCCCAGATTCCAGGCTTTCTAGTAATTTTTTTAAAGTGGTCTTGAGCGATAGTTCCCCAGGCTTTCTGAAGGTCTTTCAGAGTTTTTCTTTGGCCATTGGCTGCTTTTTCACTCATTTTCAGTCCAGTCCTTGTACCTGACCATTTTCAGAGCAAATGCATATTCACATCAGCATTACAGCACTCAACTATGGAAACCTGAGACCAATAGGGGTGTATTAATAATTAAAAAAGGGGAAAAAGGCTTTATGTTTTTATTTCAGAAACAATAAAATCAGAATATTATCATATTAATGACATTAACAGTCTATTAAAAGTGACTAAGGCTGAAGGTTAAAGTTTAACTCTGATGAATATTTTATGTAAAATTTGGAGGTTGCTGAGGGGTTGTGGTTTGAAAAATGTCTCTCTTTACAAATATCCGCTGCATGTGGGTGTGTTTAAAGAAGTACTGCTGCTCTTGTAGTAGTTGTAAGGATGAGTTACAGGAAAATATAACACACTGATTATTAAAAAAAGCATCCTGTTTTTAATTTTGATTTTAAATGTGGTTAAAATTATGAAGTTTTTTATGGATATAGGGACTGTTTGGTCTCTTTGTTTATAATTTTCAGAGCTGCTGCTTCCAAATCCTGTTATACACTTCATCTCAGCCGCCTCTGTTTGCAGTTTTTTTTGTTTTGTGTGGGAGGAATTTAAATGCTTTCTCTGCTGTCTTTGGTCATTAAGATTACATACTGAGGCACAAATATCAAAAACTGATATATGTACAATATGTATGTGATCTGTATGTGCATCACCATAGTGTTGGTGTGCCCCAGAGATATTGTAATGGCACACTCTCCTTAACATGCAGCTGTATGGAAATGAGATTAAATAATCTGTTCAGTGCATCATATGGCGAATAGGTGAGAAAGATGAGACACTAGTTGTATGTAAATGATGGTGCAGAGGCTGCTGACTATCAGGCAGCTCAAGACTAATCACAGTTCAATCTCCAGCTACTAATGCATACTCACAAATCAAAGTTAACAGGACTGTTTATTAAAACAGTCTTTCACATGGTGGGAAATATAGTACTAATATAGTTTTAAAAATGTTTCTGTACATTCACATAAGGTACTTTTACCATTCTTGTCTCCTAAAAAGGAAGTTCCTATACAACAAGACCAAAGACGTCCACTTAAGGAGAAAGGTGGGATACTGGAGGAATGATGTGTGAGAATTAAAGCCAGAAAACTAGGGTTCAACTCCCATCTGGGACCATTATTCTGTACTCTTTTTTTTGCCTTTAAGATTGTGTTTAAAAAGGCCATTTCATAACAACACTTTACCCAAGTACAAAAAGGGTAAAGATATATACAGAATAAAACAAATGTAATTCAGTAGAAGATAATATTACGTAAACCTAAACAAAGTAGCCTATGCTAAGACTTTAAACTATGATTTATGATTTATATTCTAAATATACAGTAAATACTGTACAGGACTACATTTTAATCTAAGTGGGAGTAAATTTGCACCATGAGGAGATCTATGATGGAGGGAGGCCTTTAAAGACACAGCGCTGCCGTACCTTCTTCATCTGCATAAAAATATGAAGAAATACAAAAAGGTTACAAACACTGAGAAATTTTACATAATTATCTATGCTGTGGTTCCTCTTGACTACATGTAAAGTCTGTGTCAAATCTCTGGGAACTGAATTGGACAAATTGCAAGCATTAGATAAAATATATTTATATATGAATGAATGAATGTTCTAAACCTGATAACTACTTAGTCTGATAAAATGAAGCATCAGCGTGGCGACGTCTCTTTTAGCCTCGGTTATTACAGCTGCTTCTGGAGATTCTCTTCAGCCGTGGAAAGCTTTCTCTTTCTTTTCTCCTGCAAATGCACTCACTACTATGATTTTCCATTGATTTTAATTAAGACTTGCTCAGCAGGAGAAAATTCCAGCCAGATTACTGTGTAAGAACCGGATGATCAGCACATTTTTCCAGCCGAACAGATAAAGCCTGCTGTAGTGAAAAAGGAGTTACACAACCACTTCTTAATGTTCACAAATATAAAGCAAACAGCAGCGCATCAGAGAAAACTGAGTCTCTCCAAAATACACAGATTACTCCACTCTGCTGCAGTCTGTATTTTTTGCTGTCACCTTTTTAGGAGAGCTAAAAGAGAGTTCCTTTGAGAGCTGTTCTTAAATGTCAGTGATTCCCATAAATATCACATGATTTATATTTTTTAGCATGGACTTACTGATGAGTGAATGTATGTTTTTTTTTCATTTATTTGCAACTTGTCAAGCTACCTTCCTATTTTTTTTATACCATATCACCAAAGAAACCTGCCTTCTTCTACATTTTAAACAACTGAATAAGAGCTACACTCCAGAAGGCAGAAAAAAAAGAGGATAGGATTGCACAGTTCTCCCTTCACCTGCTCCCTGCTTTCATTTGTTTCAGCTTTTGGAGATGTCGAAGTCAATTTGTCCAAAGGTTGCAGACATCTCTCTAAGCTGAAAGGCAAATTGCTGCTATGAAAGCTAGAAGTGAAATGCCACAGAACAGGTTTAAGGAATAATAAAGTGAAGTCCACCGGTGATTGTTAGTGTCAGTATTACCTAAACTGAGTTTAATTTCAAAGCTGTACATCATCATTCATCTTATAATTTGAATGAACTGGATTTGTTCAACCATGCATTTTCACACATTTTCTGAGAGGGCCATGTCTGGTCTGTGCAGTTGAAGTAAAAGTGGAGCTCTCTCTCCTGGAAAAAGAAAAAGAGGTGGACGGGTTGTCGCCTAATGGAAAAGCGAGTCCTTTTGCTGACTGCAGACCTAATGGAGCCCTGGCTCACGGCTCTGATGATGACTCCACCCTGCTCCCTCTCTACCATAAACCTCGAGACTATGTGGAGGCCTCGGTGTGCCACGTTAAAGATCTGGAAAATGGACAGTAAGAACACGATAATCCAACTTTTTATTCTCCCACCTGTTGATGCACATTTGAAAGATGATGAGATATTGAAGGAAGGTGAAGCTCAGGAAGTATTGAATTGAGTAAGATTGTAAATTGCAAGAGTAGGATTGTGTTTTCTTTAACCATTAAAATAAGGCAAACTTTCTGAGCTTTAATGGTAGCTAATGACTAAATTGTGGGCATCTTTGGAGGTCACCCAGAATCCATTCATTCTTTGATTTTAGTGTTTTTAGGTGGCCTACATAGATCCATGACCACACACATAGTTGGATCCTAAAGTATTTGGACAGTGTACACCACCACAGTGGGCTGTAGTAAATCAAACAATCAAAATGTGACTGAAGTGCAGACTTTCAGCTTTAACTGAAGAAGTCTCTTTAGCTTGAACAAAGGGTGACTGGACTTCTTTTTGTTTCTTGAACTGTTTAGGCATTAAAGACATTTTATACATGGTCTCCCATTTTCAGAAGCTCAAAAATAATTGGATAATTGAATGACAAGTGGTTTACTGACCAGGTAAGGCCAGTTCCCTTGCACTTTAATGACAAACAAGTGGTGCCCGGCACAACAAACCTGGCCCCAGCAGATGTTTTAGCTGATTTTAATGTTGTCTGTCTCACAAACAACTCTTCAAACACCACTCATGTAGGTCTTATTGTCCATGTCCATAATTTTCCAAGGTCAAAATGTTGAACTTTCATTTTATGGTCATTTTTATTTTTTGTTAACACTTTATCTCTTATAATGAGAAAATATGTGATTTGTCAGGTGGGCGATAACAGAGGAATTGAGTGACTGGATTGATAGGGTCAAAAACTATGTTGTATATTTGCGTATCAAGATCATATACCGATCAAGTGTTACATGTCTATGGACAATAGTGATGAGGGTAACGTGTCTCTTTTCAGCTGAGAGATGGCCAAAAATATGTGTTAAATGGAGTTTGCCATGTTAAATTCAAGTAGCCTGCAAATGCAGAATCTAGATTAGATGTTCAGTTTGGGACTAGTTCTTGGCCCTCCACAACTGTGTACTAAATATCATATTAATCCGATATTTTGAGTATGATATGATTTTTTTTGTTCTTTTTAAAACGGCCCCATGTTTTTCAGTTTTTCTGGATTTTTTTTTTACCTTCACCCAATTAAAAAAAAGAAAGAGGTGATCTAGGGATCATTGGCCATTTTTGTGCAAATTTTGTATGAATTGGACTGGTAGTTTTGCTGTAATATTGTTAACAAACAGACAAACTTACCAAAAACAATACCCCATTCCTCCCTCCAGGGACGGGGTAATTAAGCAGATAAAAGATCTGGAGCTGATTCCAAGTTATGAACTTGTATTTGTTAACTGTTCATTGGTACCCTCAGTATGAGGTCCAAACAGATGTCACTCTGTCTGTTTAAGATGTGCTTTTTATACCTGTTTATCGTGTTACAACCTGTTACTAATTAACATAATTAGTTGCAAAATGTTCCTCCAGCTGTTTCCTTTTAGTGCCACTTACCCCTCCAGTCTTTTGTTGCCCCATCCCAACTTCTATGTTCTATTGTAAATATAATCTCATAAAATATGCATTTTTGAGATTTGCAGACCGATGTGTTTTATTTCTATTTACGTTTTACACAGTGTCCCAACATTTTTGGAATTGGGGTTGTAAAACCACTTGAATTAAAGCTGAATATGTGCTCTTCAATCACATTTTGATTGCTTGACTTAAAATCCAGTGCAGTGGTGTACAGAGGCAAAATTACAAAAACTGTCACTGTTCAAATACTCTAACTGGATGGACCTAACTGTACCATCTGGTTTTGTGTGTTTGACAGGATGCGAGAGGTTGATTTGGGGAGTGGCAGGGCTCTACTAATCAAAGAACATGGGGAGTTCACAGCCATGGGCCACAAGTGTCCCCATTATGGAGCGCCCCTGGTCAAAGGTGAGTCATTTATTTTTAGTTATGAAGTGAAACATGTCTACTAAATATTTTAGCATATTTTTTCATACCCTGTCCCTATACACAAAGGAGAAATCGTTGGGGGCTGTTGGCCGGGCTGGACACCAGCCCAAAAGCAGTACATGGGCTTGCCCTCCTATTGGCTACCACTCACAGGAGGGGCATAGGGGTTAGGTGCTTTGTGGGTTGGGCAGCAGTGGAGAATGGAGGTCCTGTCGATCTGATCTTCAGCTGACAAATCTAATTTTAGGAACATGGAATGCTACCTCTTTAGTGGGGTAGAAGCCTGAGCTAATTTTAAGGTTGAGAAGTGCCAGCTAGATATAATTGGGCTTAGCTCAACAAACCAGTCTCCTGGAGAGGGGATGGACTCTGTACCACTCTGGAGCTGCCCTTGGTGAGAGGCGATCAGCTGGGGTGGTTATACATGTATCTCCCCGGTTAGAGATTTTCCCCAGTGGATGAGAGGGTTGTTTCCCTGCACCTTCATGCTGGAGAATGGGTCCTGACGTTGTATGTGCCAAACAACAATTTAGTATACCCAGCCTTCTTGGAATCTCTGGGCGTGGTGCTATAAGGTGTTCCAGTTGGGCACTCCATTGTCCTGCTGTGGAACTTCAGTGCCTTTGTCTGCAATGACAGTGTGACCTGGAGGAGTGTGATTGAGAGGAACGGCCTGCCCCATCTGAACCTGAGTGGTGGTTGGACTTTTGTGCTAACCACAGTTTGTTCATAATGAACACCATGTTCAAGTATAAGGGTGTCCATAAGTGCACATGACACCTGGATGCCCTAGGTCACAGGTCGATGATGAATTATGTAATTGTGTCATCAGACCTGTGGCGGTATGTTTTGGACCCTCAGGTAAAGAGAGGAGCAGAGCTGTCAACTGATCACCACCTGGTGTTGAGTTGGATCAAGTGGTGGGGGAGACTGCTAGAAGGACCTGCCATACCTACAGTGTATCACAAAAGTGAGTACACACCTCACATTTCTGCAGATATATAAGTATATCTTTTCATGGGACAACACTGACAAAATGACACTTTGACACAATGAAAAGTAGTCTGTGTGCAGCTTATATAACAGTGTAAATTTATTCTTCCCTCAAAATAACTCAATATACAGCCATTAATGTCTAAACCAGCGGCAACAAAAGTGAGTACACCCCTAAGAGACTACACCTGTAAATGACCAAATTGAGCACTGCTTGTCATTTCCCCTCCAAAATGTCATGTGACTCATTAGTGTTACTAGGTCTCAGGTTTGCATAGGGAGCAGGTGTGTTCAGTTTTGTAGTACAGCTCTCACACTTTCTCATATTGGTCACTGAAAGTTCCAACATGGCACCTCATGGCAAAGAACTCTCTGAGGATCTTAAAAGACGAATTGTTGTTCTACATGAAGATGGCCAAGGCTACAAGAAGATTGCCAACACCCTGAAACTGAGCTGCAGCACAGTGGCCAAGATCATCCAGCGTTTTAAAAGAGCAGGGTCCACTCAGAACAGACCTCGCGTTGGTCGTCCAAAGAAGCTGAGTGCACGTGCTCAGCGTCACATCCAAATGCTGTCTCTGAAAGATAGACGCAGGAGTGCTGTCAGCATTGCTGCAGAGATCGAAGAGGTGGGGGGTCAGCCTGTCAGTGCTCAGACCATACGCCGCACACTACATCAAATTGGTCTGCATGGCTGTCACCCCAGAAGGAAGCCTCTTCTGTACACAAGAAAGCCCGCAAACAGTTTGCTGAAGACATGTCAACAAAGGACATGGATTACTGGAACCATGGTCTGATGAGACCAAGATTAATTTTTTTGGTTCAGATGGTCTCAAGCATGTGTGGTGGCGATCAGGTGAGGAGTACAAAGGTAAGTGTGTCATGCCTACAGTCAAGCATGGTGGTGGGAATGCCATGGTCTGGGGCTGCATGAGTGCAGCAGGTGTTGGGGAGTTACATTTCATTGAGGGACACATGAACTCCAATATGTACTGTGAAATAATGAAGCAGAGCATGATCCCCTCCCTCTGGAAACTGGGTCGCAGGGCAGTGTTCCAGCATGATAATGACCCCAAACACACCTCTAAGACAACCACTGCTTTATTGAAGAGGCTGAGGGGAAAGGTGATGGACTGGCCAAGCATGTCTCCAGACCTAAACCCAATAGAACATCTTTGGGGCATCCTCAAGCGGAAGGTGGAGGACCGCAAAGTCTAGAATATCCGTCAGCTCCGTGATGTCATCATGGAGGAGTGGAAAAGCATTCCAGTGGCAACCTGTGAAGCTCTGGTAAACTCCATGCCCAGGAGAGTTAAGGCAGTTCTGGAAAATAATGGTGGCCAAACAAAATATTGACACTTCAGGAACTTTGACTAAGGGGTGTACTCACTTTTTTGTTGCTGCTGGTTTAGACATTAATGGCTGCATATTGAGTTATTTTGAGGGAAGAATAAATTTACACTGTTATATAAGCTGCACACAGACTACTTTTCATTGTGTCAAAGTGTCATTTTGTCAGTGTTGTCCCATGAAAAGATATAGTTAAATATCTGCAGAAATGTGAGGGGTGTACTCACTTTTGTGATACACTGTAAATGTGTAGTGAGGGTGCATTGGGAGCCTCTGGCAGAGGCCCTTATCTGTGAGATCTTCAATTCCTACCTCTGGGAGAGCTTCAACAGCATTCCAGGGGAGACTGGGAACATTGATTCTGAGTGAACCACCTCCATTGCTGAGTTGGCTGTATGGAGCTGTGGCTGCAAGTGACTCCAGACGTAGCTGACCGGTAAAAGCAGGCCAAGGTTAGTGCAGCCCTAGCTGTAACTCAAAAAACTCGATGAGGTCCTGGAGCAAGATTTTTGGTTGGCCTTGAGGTGATTCTGGCAAACCATCGGGTGACTCATGAAGGGGAAGCAGCTTCCTGCTCACACTGTATACAGTGGAGATGGAGAGCTGCTGACTTCCACTGAGGATATGGTTAGGTGTGGAAAGAATATTTCGAGGATCTCCTTAATTGCACTGAATTGTCTTCTGTAGAGAAAGCAGAGTCTGGGGACAAGGGGGATGACTTGCCCATCACTGTGGCTGAGGTTACTGAAGTAGTAAAAAAAGAAAACTTCAGTGGTCAGGCCCCTGGGGTGGATGAGGTTCACCTTGAGTTTCTAAAGGTTATGGTGAAGATTATGTGGAAGTCGGGGAAAGTGCTTCTGGATTGACAGACCAGGATGGTGATCCCCCTTCTCAAGAACAGGGACCAGAAGGTGTGCTCCAATTTCAGAGGATTCACACTCTTCAGTCTCCCCAGGAAGGTCCATGCCAGGAGAGTCCATCTATTAGCTGAACCTGGGATCCAGGAGGAGCTGTTTCTGTCCTGGTCATGGAACACTGGACCAGCTCTTTATCCTTTAAGGTTGTGTGAGAGTGTGTGGGAGTTTTGCCCAACCAGTCTACATGTGTTTTGTAGACTAGGCAAAGACATTCAACCATGTCCCTTGGGGCATCCTGTGGGCAATGTTCTGAGAGTAAGGGGTGACTGGCCCATTAATATGGGCCAGTCTGTTCCTGTACAACTATAGCAAGAGCTTGATTCACATTGCCAGTAGTAAGTCAAACCTGCTCCCAGTGAGAGTTGGACTCTGTCAGGGCTGCCATTTGTCACCAGTTCTGTTCATAACTTTTATGGATAAAATTTCTAGGTCCAGTTAAGTGGCAGAGGGTTTCCGCTTCTGCCTCTCACAGATCATGTGGTTCTTCTGGCCTCCTCAGGCAGGGACCTCCAATGTGCACTAGGGTAGTTTGAATCAGCTGGGATGAGAATTAGCACCTCCAAGTCTGAGACCATGGTCCTCAGCTAGAAAAGGGTGGAGTGCTCACTCAAGATCAGGGGCAAGGTGCTGTCTCAGGTAGAGGAGTTCAAGAATCTCAGGATCTTGTTTACGAGTGAGGGGAGAGTGGAGCAGGAGATTCACAGACAGATTGGCAAGGCCTCTGCAATGGCATGGACGCTGTACTGGTCTGTGGGAAAAGGTAGAGCTGAGTATGAAAGCAAAGCTGCCAATTTACTGGTTGATCTACATTCCAACCCTCACTGATGGCCGTAAGGTAGAGACTGAAAGAATGAGACTGCGGATACAAGCAGCAGAAATGAGTTTCTACTGAAGTGTGGTCGGGCTTTCCCTTAGAGATAGAGTGAGGAGCTCAATCATTCAGGAGGGGCTCAGCATAGAGCTGCCACTCCTCCACATTGAAAAAGCCACTTGAGGTGGTTTGGGCATTTGACTAGGATGCCTCCTGAACACCTTCTAGGTGATCTGTTTCAGGCATTTACCACTGGGAGAAGGCAAAAAAGCAGACCCAGGAGAGATTTTGCCTCTTGGGTTACTTTGCAATGCCTTGCTGTCTTCCCATATAAGCTAGAGGAGGTGGCTGGGGAGAGGGAGGTCTGGGTGTCTCTGATTATGGATCTAAGAAAATGGATGGATGGGCCATATCCTGTTATTTCAGGTGTGCTGTCCAAAGGACATGTGCGGTGCCCCTGGCATGGTGCTTGTTTCAACATCGCAACAGGAGACATTGAGGACTTCCCCGGACTGGACAGCCTGCCCATCTTCCAGGTGACCTCCCACACTGGGACTAGATCTTAACATGTATCAAATCACTGTCAAAAAGTATAGACATCACTTATTTCTGTTTGCTCTAGGTCAGAGTTGAAAAGGACAGAGTGATCATTCGGGCAAATAAGCAGGTAACATAGAACATGGAGAGTTCATGCAGGAAAGTTAACCAACCAATTAAATAACCTTGGATCTTTCTTTAATCATGTTCAGGCTCTTCAGTCACAGAAAAGGTCAAAGCCCATGGCCCGATGTTCAGCAGTCATAAACTCCAGCACAGGATTCAGCCATGTTCTCATTATTGGCTCAGGTTAGTATGTGTGTTCCTCTTTATTGTTTTAAACATCACACCTGACCCTAAATTCTATTCTCTTCTTTTAAAGAGTGATGGGCATCTTTTTTGGTAAATTTACTCGCAGGTCCAGCAGGTTTGGTGTGTGCAGAGACCCTGAGGCAAGAGGGCTTCACAGATCGCATTGTCATGTGCACCATGGACAAACATCCTCCATATGACAGGCCTAAACTGAGTAAGGTTTGTACACAGACCCTGACCACATACAGTGAGACAGAACTCACTTAGCCAATAAAGTTACATACTGTAACAGAGGTGCTGTTTTGGTCAGCGGTGCTACAACAGGAGTTCGTTGGGGAAAAATTATATACTACACAGCAGCCACACTTTAAAGGAAAGTGGCTTGTGCAGAAATAAACATATAAACAATTCATAAAAAAGTGTTAAAAATGATCACAGAAAATATTTAATTAACTACCAGATAATGGTTGTCGTTACACGTTTTAGAGTTAATGTGAATTTCTGTTGGGATCTGAAGACTGTAATGTTAATTTCTTCCTCCCTGTTGTAGATTTGACCCATATTTGTTAGGCTTTTTATGACTGCTGTGACCAGAATGAGTGTAGGATTTGCTTCATTTCTGCTGAGAATTTTTAGAACAGGTTCAATAACATCATTGAACAGTAGTGTGGAAATTAAAGAGTTAAATTAAGATTTCTAGACTGTGCTCCAACGTTTTCTTTTACTCAGTGCTACTTTACTAACCCTCAGTCCTTAGAGAGCACAGCAGAGCAGCTGAGACTGCGCTCCACAGACTTTCTGCAGGATCATGACATTGAACTTCTTATAGAGAAAGAGGTGAGGTGTTGACCTTATAAGGTTAAATCAAGACTGATTAATAATTTTTAATTATATATATATATATATATATATATATATATATATATATATATATATATATATATATATATATATAAAATGGACAAAAATATATATATATATATTTTTTTTTTTAGGTGGTGGCAATAGATGTGAAAACACGATCTGTGATATTTGAAGATGGCCTGAGGATGGAGTACAGGAATCTTTTTATTGCTACAGGAAGCAAGTAAGGAAAAAACCCAATAATTTTTCTTAATGGTTAAGGAGAAAAGAATATAAATGAGTAAAGTGACAATCAATTGTGCTCCTGTCCCTGCTTGAAAGACCAAAACCAATGAACTACAAGGGCAAAGATGTCAGAAACGTGTTTCACCTCAGGACGCCTGAGGATGCTAACAGCATAGCGAGACTAGCCAACAACAAGAATGCTGTGATTGTGGGGACATCATTTGTGGGTGAGACAAAGACACATTTATGAGCATATTGTTTATATTTGTGCTGATTCAGATGGGTGACCTGAAAATAATGCCACAGACTATAATTAATATTTACACTGACATCGCTCAGCAGAAACTGCTTACGAGGAAAAGGTTATTCAGTGAATAAGACACATTTATCAGGTGACCATAGTCCTACTTAAAGCAAAGTGTACTAGCAACTTTTAAATCACAGCTCTCCATGAACCACATGATTAATTACATGTATCACCATCCAGTCATGCAAGAATTTATCCTACATCTACTCCACTGCTTAAAGAATCTTAACATTAGATTTAATGAAGTTTAATTTATATTTTAGTTTGTTAAACAATAAAATTTAATTATGTAAATAGTGCCGGTCAAAAGCTTACTTTGCTTCTAAATAATTGTTTGGGATAAATCATCAACAGCCCAGTGAGAGGAAAACTAAGATGTGTCTGGCCTTTTTTTTATATACACTGCTAAAAAAATAAAGGGAACACTCAAGTAACACATCCTAATCTGAATGAATGAAATATTCTCATTGAATACTTTGTTCTGTACAAAGTTGAATGTGCTGACAACAAAATCACACAAAAATCATCAATGGAAATCAAATTTATTAACCAATGGAGGCCTGGATTTGGAGTCACACACAAAATTAAAAAACACACTGGAAAAACACACTACAAGCTGATCCAACTTTGATGTAATGTCCTTAAAACAAGTCAAAATTAGGCTCAGTAATGTGTGTGGTGGATGGTCTCCTGAGGGATCTCCTCCCAGACCTGGACTAAAGTATCTGCCAACTCCTGGACAGTCTGTGGTGCAACGTGATGTAGGTG